>VYZQ01007692.1:84830-143697 GCA_013400655.1 Mystacornis crossleyi | reverse complement strand
CCCCTCCTGCCGTGGGG
Source organism: Mystacornis crossleyi (assembly GCA_013400655.1). NCBI lineage: Eukaryota > Metazoa > Chordata > Aves > Passeriformes > Timaliidae > Mystacornis > Mystacornis crossleyi. Next base: position 143,680 of record VYZQ01007692.1, on the reverse strand, counting down.
ATGTGGGCCGGGAGGGGCAGGAGGGCCACGGCCCCGCAGCCGCTCCCCTGGGTCAGGGCATGCTGGGAGGGGAAATAAGCTACAGAGCAGACAATTTTCAGCTTGACTGGTTTTACTTTCTCTACCAGGCCTCACGAAAACAAACTGACAAAACAAAGGACACAAAATTAATGACCCATGCCTTCTGTCAATTGACTCTTAGTAACAGTGGCTAGTTCACCTTAATTTTATTTTATTTATTTATTTTTTTCCTTCACTTTGAGTGAGTCGCCGTAGGCAGCGGTTAAGGTTCATTTAAAAATTCTTCAAAGGCATCACTTGGTTTTCATTAATTTGGTAACTGTAGTTTCTGCTGATGATGAACAAACAATGCAAAAGAGTTTAGTCAAATAAAAAAAAAAACAAAACAGCAAACCTCTCAGCCACTGCATGTGTTTTTCCAGTAATGGTTGTAAATAATGGCATATCTGTATTCCAGGGAAAGAGACACACTACTCAGGATTTGCCATCTCTCCAAAACATTTCACCCTCTTCATTTCCTTTCAAAACACCATTATTTATATGGCTGAAGTTTCGCTTGACAGCTCGCCAGAAAGCCAAGTTACAACAAACGTTTTACTATGAAGCAACATTATTTCTGAGTTGGCTTTACCTGGGTTTTCAGCAGAGATGGATTTTATGTCCTAATGAATCCCACTTAAAAAACGCAAATACCTTGATCTCTCTCGCACGGCACCGTGTTTCCCAAACCCTGCTGCAATCACAGGTTTCCTTTTTATAATTCCTGGCACTTGGGGAAAAGGTGCCTGATGCTCCAGCCAGGAGCACTCACAGCCTTTAGCCCTGCATAGCTAAAGCGCTGCACAACTTTTAAATATTTACCCCATTATATAAATGTCCATTGAAGGGCACTTACATAAACGATAAGCGCTTACAGCAAACACTTTTAGAGAGCAGGATCTGTGGTATGCAGAGGAGATAAGGCCACTTCCTGCAAATCCTTATTCACAGAATTAGTCCTTAATCAGGCAAATAGACTCCCTGATATCAATGGGATTTCACATGTGAGCAGGGGTGGCAGGATTGGGCTCTTAATGGGAGATTTTGAAAATTCATGTCTCTTCCCATTAAAACATGTGAGACCTAATACTGACTTTAGTGGCAGTAAAAGAATCCCACTGTGCACATCCCAACCAGCAAAATCCATAATGTGCAGCCTGATATCCTCCCCTAAACATGTAAATACTTAGTTACATGTTTAATTAGGTTAACCCTATTATTCACTGAGACTTTCTGGTTTATAAAATTATGTACTCAGTAGTAATCTGTATATTAAATAATTAACATGTATGTCACAGGCTAAAATATATCCAACATAAAAGACAGTATTCAGTCCAGAATATGGATTGAAGAGCATGAAGATGCTTCTTACCAAGAAATAAAACAGTAAATCCAACTTCACTGGAAGGCTTTAGACAGCTGGTGTAAAAGCTACAACAGGTAGCCCTGTGAGAGACACAGAAGTATGAACCCGGTTTTACAGGTCTGGAGAGTCAGCCGGAGTGGTGGCATGTCTTGGAGAGACTGCACCAGGGTGGGGACGGGGCCAGACCCCACAGCGGGGCAGGACCACAGCTCCTACTCCCCCTCCTACCTTTGAACTTGAAATTCGGCTCATGCGCTGGAGGAAAACAAAACCCAGGATTGCTAAAAGTCTATTTCCAGGCAGCCTAACTCACCACTTGCTGTCTATGAACTTCCTAGAAAGTTGGAAATATCGTAGTGCTGCTCGCCTAGTGCCACTTTTCGTGCTGTTTGTCAGCATTTCCATTACAAACCTTTTTAAAGCGTTTCCAGCTCAGCCACAAAAAGCCACTTCAGGCTGAAAGCTGGCGTATAGCTTCCCAGTCTGGGAGTGAACGACTTTGTCAAGCTAAACAAAACGTGGTTTATCTCTCTTTAGCAAAGGAAAGGCTCTGGGAGGTTTGAAAATTAACAGAAGCTTCTACTTATACAAAGCCGTGCATTCTTGTTCTATTTCCTATAGCATTAGCATATAAGTTATAAATTGCTTAGGAATTTTAAAAATTTATTTATTTAAATTACAAACACACATAAATATAGATCCCCCTCTGGCTATTTTGGATGATTCGGGGAGATTTTTGCCAACCTGCCTCAGTTAGGGACTCAGCTGTTGGTGACAATTACAGAGGAGGAAAAAAAGCCAAAGAAAGCTTTTTTTTTTCCCCTTACTCTACCTCTTGCAGCCAAGTTCTGTGAATCAGAGGGTGTTGGTAGCTGAGTATTGACCAATCAGCTCAATAAACAAACAATAACACACAGTAGCTTCCTTTTATCTGTGAGTGCCAAAGCATCTGAGAAAGGGGCACATCTATAAGCAACTTTATTGTACAAGATGGTAGATTGAGGCTGCTTTATCCTCTGGATGGGANCTTTGAACTTGAAATTCGGCTCATGCGCTGGAGGAAAACAAAACCCAGGATTGCTAAAAGTCTATTTCCAGGCAGCCTAACTCACCACTTGCTGTCTATGAACTTCCTAGAAAGTTGGAAATATCGTAGTGCTGCTCGCCTAGTGCCACTTTTCGTGCTGTTTGTCAGCATTTCCATTACAAACCTTTTTAAAGCGTTTCCAGCTCAGCCACAAAAAGCCACTTCAGGCTGAAAGCTGGCGTATAGCTTCCCAGTCTGGGAGTGAACGACTTTGTCAAGCTAAACAAAACGTGGTTTATCTCTCTTTAGCAAAGGAAAGGCTCTGGGAGGTTTGAAAATTAACAGAAGCTTCTACTTATACAAAGCCGTGCATTCTTGTTCTATTTCCTATAGCATTAGCATATAAGTTATAAATTGCTTAGGAATTTTAAAAATTTATTTATTTAAATTACAAACACACATAAATATAGATCCCCCTCTGGCTATTTTGGATGATTCGGGGAGATTTTTGCCAACCTGCCTCAGTTAGGGACTCAGCTGTTGGTGACAATTACAGAGGAGGAAAAAAAGCCAAAGAAAGCTTTTTTTTTTCCCCTTACTCTACCTCTTGCAGCCAAGTTCTGTGAATCAGAGGGTGTTGGTAGCTGAGTATTGACCAATCAGCTCAATAAACAAACAATAACACAGTAGCTTCCTTTTATCTGTAAGTGTCAAAGCATCTGAGAAAGGGGCACATCTATAAGCAACTTTATTGTACAAGATGATAGATTGAGGCTGCTTTATCCTCTGGATGGGAGCAGCAGAGGAGGTTTAGAAGGGGATAAGTGCCACTGCCGTGTTTGCTGGTGTGTGGTGGCACAGTGACAGACCTGGCACTGCCCACAGCAAATGCATCAGGATTAGGAATTGCAGCTCTGGGGTGCACTAGGGCACAACGGGAAGCTTGAGTAGAAATCAGCCAAGAGGCACAATTAGGCGAGTTAATGGACCTAAAGTCCACCCAGGGCTGTAATGAAGGGTAACACCTCTGCCTTGGATCACTGGAAGCCAAAATAGTATTTCAAAGGAAGGGTCACTCCAACCTCACCTAATCCCTAAGTCATTTTCATTGGGATCTGCTACTGGTGTTACCTGAGATACCGGATGGATGGAGGGGTGGATGGGTGCTCAGCTGGACAGCAGTTGAGCCTTTTCTTATGCCTTTATGCTGGTGCTGATGAGGGGATCCATGTGCAGGAGCTCCACATGTCTGGGGTTGGACAAGGGGCTGGCAGGGAAGTGCAGAGACACCTGGGGCACGGGACTGCTCCCCAGGCTCCTCAGGGCAGCAGGGATGGGGAAGACTAAGGCAGACATCAGCAAGGAAAAGCTGGCTTTTTTTTGGATGAATCGGGGAGATTTATCCGTTAAAAAAATCCACAGGTCACAGCAAATGTGACTCAAGGACTGCCCTGGCAAACTGAAATCCCCACATGTGCCCACTGCAGCCCCCGGCAGGTGGAGGAGCTCAGGTTTGCATGGAGGCAGAGTGGCCATAAGAGTTTTCTTCTCCTTTTTTTCCAGTTGGAAAGTCACCTGCTTCAGCCAGAGTTGTCAGTAAACCACACACCATGAGACATCGGCAGGGCTAACAAATAGTTTCTTCCACAGCGAGACAGACTTTTTTATTAAAGAGAACTGAGATGCTGTGTGTAGGAACGCAGAGGCCACGCAGAGTAAGACGCCAGAAAAACTGATTAAAAATGCAGGAATATTAGCAATATAGAAAAAAATACAAACTGACACTGCCTGTCCATTTAAAAATGCCTTGAGAAGAATATTTCAAATTGCAAGAGTTTTGCATATAAAGGGGTCCACATCAACAAAACACTGATATATCTGCTCCTTTTCCTTCATCTGTCTCCAGTATTCATCCAGTGAACAGACACACATGGCCGCCACCGAAATAATGGGATACTGGTTTAAATGATCACTGGATTAGGCCTTATGGTCTTCATTCAGCAAAGCGTTTAAGCATATGTTTAAGGTTAAATACATACTTTTCATGCTTAACTCTACAGGGATAAGCTTAAGTATATGCATCAATTTGAGCAGATACTTAAGAGCTCTGCAAAATCAGGATGGACATGCTCAGACATGTGTTAAGTGCACAGTGTTCTTTAACTGCTGCCTCGTGCAAAACCTCTGGTGGATTCACCGAATAATGGAAAGAGCCTGTATCCTGTGCACAAACTCTGACCTGGGACAATTTTGGGTGATGCCCGTGGGTGCTGCAGGTGGTTCCCCTGGCAGCACCAGGAGCTCCATGTGGGCAGTAAAACCTGAGGCTGAGAAGCTGCTACATGAATGCTGGGTGGTCTCTGGTCATGCTGGAGCAGGGGTTATTTAATACCATTTGTAATGGTTGCTTGGGGCAGGTGGTGGCTCGCTGAGGATGGGCTGTAGCACAAATGTTGCTGTATGTTATGCTGGTGAGGCACAGAGCACACAGTGAGGGATTAGTAAGGATTTGGTCCCAGAGAACTTCACTTCCCGACCCACTTGGAAAAGAAATTCTACTCTAAACTCATGTTATTTTTAATGATGCAAAAGGATGTTTTAAAAAGAAAATCAACATAAAAATCAGCAATTATGTTACTCAAAGAGATTGGGGTGATTTTTTAAAAAATCTGTTGTATCAAAGGTATAGAGAGAACTTTCTTGATCTCAGAATTCAGTAAATCACAAATATTTAGCCTAAACTATTTCTGGAGTTGTCTGAAATAAAGGTTTTGCAGAATGTCGAGCCTTATCTAATTTCACCAGATTATTCTAAAGCTCAAATCAAACCAGTATAAATAATGGGTAGAATTACTAACCTGCAGGGAATGTCATCACAAATTTCCTGGAGTTTTCCATGTAACTATGAGCATGACTGGTGTATTTACTGAAAGTAGTATATACTGTATAATGTTCACTGAAAACTCATGTAACTCATGCAATATGATAACCACTAGGGTGCTACTGTGACGTAAAGGATATATTACAATTTTATCCAATTCAAACAGGGAAAAAAATGGTTTTAATCGTCCTGCCCTCTAAACAAATACTTTGTCTGTTCTACTGAACTTGAAATTCAAGGTTATGTATAAGTCATCCTGCAATAAAAATAATGTTATGGAATAAACAAGACTGCACTGGGATATGACTTGAGTCTTCAATCACGGAATTTTTTTGGAAATATTTATATGAAATGAATGTGTTATGTGTGCCAGGATTTTTTATGGTTCTTATAGCGCAGTTGCAATGCATCGTATTGTTATGTGCAAAAGCCCCGGTGACAAGCACATCCATTCCAGTGCCTGGGCTGGCTCTGGCAGGAGGAGATGTTTCATGGAGATGATAGGTTTAGCCCTGCAAGGAGCAGCTTGGCCGCAGAGGAACCTCCCACCACCCACAGCGGGGGGAATGGGACATCACTTGTCCCTCCACCCTCACAGGGTGAGCTGTGGGGGATGGCTGCTCTGGAAGGGGCAGAGCCAAGTCCCTTTGGCAAGCTGAGGGCATCACAGCTTGGCCACAAATGCCACAGCAGAAGTAGACCGGGTAGTAAAAGAAAAAACATTTTCGTGCTGTCACACTGCAAAATTTGTCCTGCAAAGGTGGAATCTTGCAATGCTTTGCACTGGACTTTGGTGTGATCAGAGGGCACTGGTGTGAAGGGAGTGACACTCCCACTGCTGGACGAGCTTTTGAGAGGCAGAATTACATCCTACCTCGGGTGCCTTTAATAACAACAAAATAAGCAATGGGAGAGAGAGAAGTTTGTAGTCAGCTCTTCCTCTCTAATATTTCCCCCTCTTTCCAGACAGAGACCACTTAGACATGGCCATCTCCAGTGATGGGGAAGGTCATCCTGTCCAAACCATCACCTTCCAAAGGTTTGGGCACTGCTGCCCTCCCAGGGCCGTCACTGTGGTGGAAGGCTTTCATTCCCTCACAAACTGTTGCCCAGGACAGTCACCTACATTTACAGTCTTTCCAAGGTTTTTGGATCATGCATAAAGATAAGGAGGAACCCAAGGTTTATACAGTAGAAGAAGATACCTCCACCAATTTTCTTTTTATAATGGGGTCTCCCACTACTGTGGAAATGAGACTCATTTCTATGTTCTCACAATAAACAAGGGTTACTCCAATTTCTCTCCACAAAAATTTTTAGGCTTGCAATATGATTTAGTAAATTCTCTAATTGCTTGTGAGAAGCAGCATCCACTCGGCACCCCCAGCATCTCTCTTTGCTGAGGGCTTGTCAGTCACCCTGTGCCAAAACATCAACAAAGCTGAAGTGTCCTGAAGAAAAAGCTGCTTTTCCCCCAAAATTTTGGGAACCTGGAAGGATTTGGAGCATCAGGAATGACTGTTGCCATCACCCTGCTGATGATGGCATCAGTCCCTTCGTAGAGAGGGATGTGTTCCCTATGGCCATTCCATCAGCCGTTTTTTGCTTTCCACAAGGGTTTTAGGAGAAAACCAGAAGAGTGACTTAGTGAAAAAACATCTCTCAGCAGGTGTACAACCCCTCTGTGCAGCTACACACTGACAGGGACCAGGTAAAAACCCAAGTGTATCACCAGTAAATGGGAGGGTTCCCCTTCGGACACCCAAGGAGCATTCACACTTCACCTAACACCATCCTAAATGTACAGGAGAGTATCAAATAACATAAAAAAATAACACATTTTCACTCTCTAGGTCATAAAAGCATCATCCTTCACTGCTGGCCTGCTGCTGGAAGTGATGTGTTGCCATTAGCCACTGAAAACCATGTGATGGCAAGAGATGCCCATCACAGGGAGCTCATGTCATCCACAGGCACATGTGACACTCACAGCAGGCATGGGAGTATTTCCAAGCCAGGATTGAATTTTCTCTTGGCTCCCAAGCACACAACTCCGCTGCCAATGTGGGTTTATGGATGTAAATCCCTGTTAACATCTCGGGGGGGTCAGATTTGAGCTGCACACGCTGCTGAGGACCAACCCCTGCTCTGACCCCTGTCCCTGAGCTGTCTCCTCTTTCCCCATCCCGCTGCAAGATCCAGGGAAATGTTTTCTCCCAGAGCCTTATCACAGCAGAGAGAGAAACAAGGCAAACCAAAACCTGAAGATTTACTACCAGAAGCCCTCATCAGAATATACTATGTATCTCATAAAATAAACATGGCAATGAAAACCGGTTTTACCGAAGCCCTCAAACCTGTGAGCTTTAGCAGCTGCTTTCTGTAAAGCTGCTGTTGATGTCAGGGGGAGATGGACACCAGCCTGGGAGATGCTGTGCTGTGCTGGGAGTTAAACCCACCTTGGCTGGAACTTGCCGTGCCTTGTAACCCCATGCTGATAACGAGTGTGTACATACAACGCGAAAGCTCCAAATAACTGACTCTGAACCCCAAATCTGAGTTGTAATTAGATGCCTCTTTTGCATAAACAAAATCAGACCGTCTTGTGCTTGCTTTAGAAATTGGGCTAATCTTTGACAGGTTGTTCTCGTTTTCCAATTACCCACTAGGGAATGCACATTGGCACTCCGGCAAATAATTTTTGGCCGTGCCCCTTGGTTGCAAATAGTGTCATTGTTCTTGGTTAAATCTGTGAAAATTATACCTCCAGCTCCTTGCTGCTGGCTGCCTCTTAGAGCATCCTGCATAGCTTGGAGACTGATTTCGTTATCAGGCTCCATATGCTTCCTCGGCTAAAGGCTACAAGCAGGGCAGAGATTTGTTGTTAAAGGAGCTACCGACACTCTGTGGGGAGTGGCAGCCCATACTGAATCTGCTTTTTGAGTTCCCATGAACAGATTTTCCTATAAAACCAGCATCAAGCATCTGCACGGCTGCCACAGGCAGTGGCCAGGTAAATCCATGGGCTGCAGAGAGGCCTTGGCACAAGTTTTTGGCAATTATTTTCCCCAGTTATAGCTGTCTGATTTAGAACAGGTGAATTGTTTCAACACTGCAGATGGAGATTGGTTGCTGAGAAGACAAACCCAAAGGATGTATAAGCACAGGATGGATTTAGACCAGCACATGAGACCACAAGTGGAATTTTTTCTTCTTGTCTCTCTTTAAATATTTAGCATAAGAGAGAAGTCAAGGTGATGCTTTTTCACCAGAACTTTACTTTCATTTCCCCTACCTTTATTAAGGATGAATTCAATAATTCACATGCAAATTTTTTAAATTTACTTGAAAAGAGGCGTGACAGAAATGATAAACTCTAACGGCATTGGATTTTGTACAGCAACAAACAAGCTGAGCTTTCCTTTCTGCTTGGGGTGTGCAGAAGCTTCCACTGTACAAGCAGTGACCAGCAGTGGCACAAACCCAGTCTGCTGGTGCTGGCACCCGGTTTAAACGTGGTACAACCAAGCCCTGCTCTCCCCCAGGCAGTGACCTAAAGTTCCAGAGACAAAGGACAAATATTAGCAATATTAGTCACACTAGAAATAAAAAGACATTTATGGACTGGCATAATCCACTCCTTCTGGTTCTGGATTCCACAACATCAGAGGCTTGTTGTAAGTTCATGTGATGCTCCTGAGCACCAGATTATGTATTTAGGGATATGCTGAGATGGAAAGTGAGGGGGAAGGGCAAAAAAGAAAAGAAGTAGGGGAAAAAAAATAAAATTCAGGCCTGAACATGAAGTAGAAAGGCAACATCTTATTGGCTAAAATATCTGAAGGAACTATAGGTGTGCGTTCAGCCTCCAAATGCCAAAACATATTTAAAATCTTTGTGTTTCAAATCATCTCATACCCAAACTACTATTTTAACTACTCAAAACTGAAGGAAAGAGGCTGCTGAGAGATGTAGCCATGGTGGGAAATCAGTGTTCCCCACTGCACCAGGGGTCCCAGAGATGAACAAGCAGAGAAGGGATGGAAAAAGGCAGCAGTGTAAAAGGTGCAGTGAGAAATGCATGACTTCACCAGCCACCCAGTGCTGCTTTCGGTGCTCTCTGTGATTATACTGTGTCATGTCCTCAGTGCCCAGCAAGGCCAGAGGCACATCCTGCCTCCAGCTACCTCCTGGGAGGCTCCACAGGAGATCAGGATGCTCCTGTGAGCTGCCCAGCACTGGCACAAGGCTGCAGACAGCCCGCTGCACCATCAAGGAGATATTTGGGGAAATGTTGTCAAAGCAGACCCCAGAGCAATCCCCAGTCCTTGGAGACTGTGGGCTCTGGAAGTCCCTTTGGCCTCAGCTACACAGTGATGCCAGAACTCTGCCACGTTGTCATTTGCTCCTCATGGGACATAAAACCTGAGTGTTTCAATATTGTTCTGCTGAGCATTATGGATGGTGAATTACATCCCAAAAAAGAAGAGGAATGCTACCAAAAAACCTGCATTTTAACTTGAAACAGTCTAGATTAGACCATGTGCACTAATATTTATGGAGCCAAAAGCAAGAAATTTATGTAGTAGTAATTTGATTTAAAGTAAAATATAAAACCTTAATGCACTTTATAGTCATAGACACCCCAGCCACGTGTGTCTCGAGAGATAAATAGATGCACATGGGTAGATACACACACATTTATAGCACTGGGGTCCCTCTAATCTGCAAAACAATCTTACAGGGTTTTCTTCAGTCAAAATGAATTAGATGAATTAATTAAACAAATCAAACTAAACTTAGTCACAGCAGCACTCATTGCCCAAAGAGCCTCATAAATCCGATGAATGATGGGATGATGGCAAATACATCCTCATTACCATGCTAAACTCAGTTTGCTAAATAAATTAGTCATGTCATCGATGTCGTCACTGCATTCCTCTGCCCCAGCCGCTGCACAGCTGCCTCTGTTCCCTCTTCTGCTCCCCCAATACCTGCCAGCTTCAAAGGGGCACTTGTGGGAATTAGTGACTCAATGTTTGCAAAGCACCTTGAGATCCCCCAGGTGGTTTAAAACCCTCTTCTGGATTGTCCTGACTGCATCAGCCAACAAGAGAAGCCAGCAGTGCTGGACCTGGAAGGGTTTTCCTGTGGCCTTGGAGGTGCCCATGTGCCACGTGCTGGAGTGTTGGGGTGTGGGACAACCCTGCCCGTGCTGGTGGGAGCGGGCTCAGACATCACCCAGGCTGCAGGATGCACCTGTGCTGGCCCACGGTGCTGCGAGCTCACTTTGCCACCATGAATAGAAACAAATTCTTCTCTGTGAGGGCAGTGAGGCTCTGGGACAGATTATTCAGAAAAGTTGTGGATGCCCCACCCCTGGAAGTGTTCAGAGCCAGGCTGGGTGGAGCTCTGAGCAACCTCCTCTAGTGAAAGCTGTCCCTGCCCAGGCAGGGGGTTGGATCGAGATGATCTTTAAAGGCCCTTCCAACAAAACCATTTTATGATTCTACAATAAACATGGCAAGGTTTATGGTTTATGGGGCTTGGTGGAGGCCTCTGCAAATGAGGTCCTTGCTGGTGTTTGCAGATCTGGCCCATCCTGCCTCTTAGCCCAATGCTCATCCTTCTCCTTGCTATTTCTCTCAAGGATACACAATATTCCCTGAACCTGCAGAACAAGTTCTGTTGCTTTTAATCTGAGAAGCACTACATTTCCCCCTTTTCTTTCTCTGCTCACAGATTCTTTTTTTTTTTTTTTCTTTTTAATTTCTGGAGAGCAGAGAGACACAAGGCAGTAACATCCTCTGTCCCAGGATCCCTCCACCCTCCAGCCAAGCATCCTGTTCCGTTCCCGGCAGGGACAGTCAGCCAGAGCTCACGTCATGGTCCTGCACATCACCCCATCCCTACTCATGCCCTCCAGGGATCCTGCCAATGCCTCTGAGCAACAAGTGACAGTGACACCCTGATATTTCAAAAGCTTTGAAAGAAAACCAATGGGAAAATAATTCAAAGCAGCTATATAGGTATTAAACTCCTCCTTCCCAAGAGGCTGCCAGATTTCAAGCCAAGTAGCTGGCGTTTTCTCTCACAGTCTAGGAAAGGGGGGAGAAAAGCAAAACTTCATTATGTAACTTTGAATAGAATGAGTTAGGCCATCTTTGGTTCCTGCTCTGGCAAAAGTCCCAGGTAATATTCCAGGAAGCTGCTTTTATAGGCAAAGAAACCCGTAAGCAACTATCTGAACTCAACATGTGTATGTGCACATCTCATTTACTTCGGGGGAAGTTGCACACATGTATTTGCAACACAAAATTTCTCTTCTGGGTGTAAATTGAACAAAAACATCCCTGAGGAATCTACCTACAAGCACTGGGATATGCGTTTGCACTAGGAAACATTTATATTCCTCGATGCAATTTTCAGCTGTGTATTGCAGGAGGCAAGGCATTACTCAGCCTGCTTTATTTTCATATGAATGAGAGTTACTGTAAGAGGGAACATTGTTTTTAATATTGGCCCTGAAAAGTACAAGCCAGCAGATGGCAGTTTAAACCACATTCAGTCAAAACAACATCATATTTTAGCCAGGGCCATTATTGTCAGATCATTTCAACACATATATTTGAAGATTTGACTGTGAGGATGGTAACGAGACAAAAAAGAGTGGCTGGGATTGCTGACGGGATTGCTGCACCCCTGTGCAAGAAGTTTGCATGTCGGCTGTTTCCACCGGTCAGTTCTGCAAGGCTGGGGGCTCGTCCTCAGGTTTGGATGAGAGACAGGAAATGGCAATGCCAGAGGAGCTCGATGTGCCCACATGTGCCCATGTGGCTGCAGGTCACGTCCCCTCCATCCCCCCTGCCATACACACACCCCTGTGGCTGGGCTGGCAGGGCTGTGTGTGACACGTGTGTGCCAGCTGTTTCCAGGGGGCTTTGTGGATGTTCATTTTACATCTTATTTGCAGCAGAGAAGGTGCTGTCCTACAAATGGGGTTTTTAGAAGGCCCTAAAAATGGCCAGACTTCTGCCTGGTCTCATTTTCCTTGCTGCATCAGTGAATCTCCCTCAGTGCTTGCGCTGTTTCACTAGGTCCAGGCAGCCAGTTAGCTGGTGTCAAGAAATTTTCCTAATTCCCAATATTTAACTAGGGACAGAAAGCTGAGGAGAAAGGAATTTACAAACCTAAACCAAAGCATTTGTGTTCTTCAGTGGGTTTTGGTGAGCCAGTGCAGGAGGGAGCACCGCGCAGCCTCCTGGTGTGGATGGGCACACAGCTCCCCACACATTCCAGGATGGTAAACCTTTGATATGCCTTACACTTCACTGCCCTGAAAATGCAACTTTCCACATTTATGAATACAAACAACTCTATTATCTCTACCTTTCTAATATTTAACTACTCTAAACACTCAGGTAAAATGTTATCTGAAATGGTACTTCTATAAATGCATTAACTTCGTCTTCCTTTGACTTTTAAGATATCTTTCCTTACTAATACAGCTGAAAAGATTGTTTGGAAAGCCTTCGTAAAGTGGCAGAGCAAACAGATGAAGGGCGTTCTTTAGTAGTTCTTTATTATTAGCTTTCAAATGATACTATCTTCTTGTACTTTTCTTAATGAGAAAATAAATAGAATTTGTCTCACACACAGCTGTGTTTTTCTTTAGCTAAGGAATGCACAAAGGGAAATTTAAAAATCATGCATTATCAGTGAACAAGCTAGTTAAAGTAAATAGATTCCAGCCAACTTGCTTCTAAAAGATTAAAGGTTAATGATGGAACTTACCTTGCTCAATAGATTTATGAATTATCAAAGTCTACACAAGGTACATCCAATTTTCTGGCATTACCTGCCAAGCAAATGCCAAGAACAGACACACACCATCTCTCAACTGAGTTGCCACATTTTCTGTCGTATCATTTAGTGCTGTTTACAGATCAACTGGCATTTCAAGAACATTTATTAAAGCAGTTTTCTGACCCCAGCTGATTATTTTAAGGAACTGAGTGACTGATGCAGGATGCTAGTTTAAACATACAATATGATGTCAAAGATCCTTCTTACTCTACCAGAGATTATGTGGTAAAGCACCAAACTGAGGAGATGCACAGAACTCTGGTACCGTCTCAGTAGTTCTCACTTATCGGCGTATTTATGCTAAATAAATATATCTGGATTTGCTAAGTAACCCATAAAACAATTACCCAGCTCTCAGTTGTGTCTGGGCAACTCTACGACGGCGCACCAGAAATAGCATGAGCTCGCTAAAATCAGCTTGTAATCTTTCTGGGACAAAGAGTACCAAAGTAAAGCTGTACCTTTAGAAGTGTGTGGAAGGTTTGTGACAGCCAACCCCATAAAACCGCTGGCAAACAGTCTGGTACAGGTGGATTCCCACTGCCAGCAGCCAGGGAGGTTTGAAGTCTACAGTAGCTGTCCCGCTGCAGGAAAGCTGAAGTGATTTTGCCATAGCCTGGCATTTATTAATTGCATTTCTTATATAAATTTTAACTTTAAAGAAAGTGTTTACCCCAAGACGGCTTTGGCTGGACCATCAACCTCTCTCAAGATAAATATTTCTAGTGGTGAACAGTTTAACTGAGTCAGAACACACCAGTGTGGAGACATTGCTGAGATTATTTATTTGTTTATTTGTGAAATCTACTTTAATCCCTGTTTCTCCGTTGAGAAGCCTAAAGGCATCAAAGGCTTAATGTCTTTGTGTGCCGTTCATGGGCAAATGAATATTTTAACTCTGCTCTTTAATGATCCTTATGGATTTTTAAATCCTGGCCCATATATCCTGCCTGTCCCTAGGAATGTATGTTTAAATGACATCAGTGAGGGCTGTAAGCAAAATGAAGGTGAAATTGGGTCCTTCACGAATTAATCTTTTCAGAAGGTGAAACTGGACCCATCAGGCCAAAGAAGTATTTTCACTGGAAATACAACTCACCTGAGTCTTCAGCACATCTCTCTCTCTCTCCCTCCTCCTCTGCTCCCTAACCATTCCCACCTCTCCACCCTTCCGCCCTGGTGATAAAGTAAACAGTTTGATATAGGGCATCGATTTGTTTCAACACGGGAGTGTGTGACCAACTTGTTTATCTCTGCACTAAAACCAGTGCCACGAAATGCCATAAAGCCTTTGAAAAATGTCTCAAAAGCAGAGCTCGGGGCCTCCAGTGTCCAAACTTCCAGCCAAACTCCAAGGAAATGGAGGAGCTTGGGAAGGGAGGCAGTGAGAGCCTGAGGATTTGGTGCACATGCTGGTGGCCTGGGGCTATTTAATATGAGTATCTTAATTAAATGGTAAATTCCAAGGGAATTTCCAACTATTCCTAATTGCCTATTACTTTATCAGGCCAATATGAAGGGGAAAAGGAAAATCCACTGGAGCATGCATTTTGTGCTGTTTATGTGCCATATGAACAGTGCTATTAACCCATGCTGGCAGTTATGATGGGATTATGGCATGCCCACTATGGAAGAATTTAATTGCGGTTGTATCAGATTTAAGGCCCTTTCACAGATTATATCACTCTAGGCTATAACACAAGCCCTGGGTATCACACCAGCTTTGGGGCTGAGGCCCCACAGTGTGGGAGAACATCAGGTCAGTTGTCACACAACATTGCTCTAGTGAAATTTGCCCTCCAGCCACACCAAAACCTTGGCCTCGTATAAACTGTGCCAGTGTCAATTTGCAGGCGCCCATGGGAAAAAAGAAATCAGCATTATCTGGCAGAGGGTTCCACTGCCTCAGCTCAGGAAGAAAAACCCTTGAGAGGCCAGTGGATCTCCCCTGCAATCACATGAAATCCCAACTGGCTTTGCTTTGAAATGATAAATCAGGTCAGGTTTTACTGGAAATTGAGCTTAGATTTGTGCAAAAAGTTTGCGAACTTCGGCCTAGACAGCTGCCTTCAACAGGCAGCACTTTCCACGGGACTTCAGGTTTCTTGGCAAATATTCTTCGAGGCTCTGGTTTTTCACTCCTGCTGCTCCTGGCCTTCTCCACTATGGAGTTACCTGTCGTGGTGAGTCAAAATAGAAATCTTAAGACATTTTCATTCTCTGTTAAAAGCAGCTTGTTTTAATGCCACATTGTGCCTGTATCTATCCCTACTGAGCAAATATTTATGAAACAAATTGTCCCATTAGCTCCAAAGGAGGTGCCAAAAAGTAGATGACTGCAGAAGGGTGGCCAAAGGAACATTTAATTTCTTCTTTGGTAGAAAACAGTAAAAATAAATTACCTATGCCAAGCGATTTATTTTTTGCAGTATTTAGAGATGCTGCAATGAGGGAAAACCCACACCTCCTAGATGTGAACTGGGGATTTGTATTCCTCACATGGAGCTTTATTCACTATGGATCCTGTGGGCATGAAGCCCAGGTAGCTATAGATTTCCAAAATGCACCAGGAGAACAAAGAGACTGAATGGCCTCTTCATGGCAGGTTACAAACATTGATCCCCTCTTATTTTACCCAATTTGCACTTAACTTTTTCTATTAGCCCTTTGATTCTGCAGTTTTACAATGTTAAGCTCTGAGGCTGCAGCACAAGTCCATGTTATTAGGTACAGCCTCTGGAAATCCTTCAGTTCATCTTCAGCTTCCTCCCCAAAAACTGCACCTACTTCAAAGACGCTTTAAAGCACAGGTATCAACATTTAGTATTCTATCTTTTATCTCAAAACCTTTGATATTTTCCTTGCTGTTGAGGAGAAGCCCTTCCATGAGTCTGGAGATCCACCCAGACAAGAAAATTAATATTTGAATGCTATGATTTGAAGTGGGGAGGGGGAGGTTGGTGGGGCTCCTCCTTGGGTGACAGTAGTGAAAAAGCAAAAGTGAGCTGATTGAGATGAATGCTGCCTTTAAAAGAACCAGAAGCATCTATTCAGCGAGAAAATAGGACTATTCCATAAAAGAGATGGGAATCAATTACAGCCTCTCATGAATACAAGGCATGAGCACTAGTTAAAGCAACAGCTCTTGACCCACAAGGATAACCTATTTCTGAACCACAGATCCCTTTGTAAGAAAACATATGTCAAAACATGCATCTGAGATGCTGAAGCTCCTTTCTTCATCAGTATTGAAAAAACCCCTGCAAGAATACAAATTACTTTGTGCAAAAATAAGCATTATCAGTGCAAATTACAGCTGCCCCAGTGGAAGAAGCCTTCAGTATGTGTAATATTAGGCACCTTTGCCCCCTGAACAAGGCTATAGCTGGAACATGACTGCCAGGCAAGGAGCAAAACAATTGGAAAAACAAAAATAAACCCCAAAAGTCGTTGGATCAGAAGCAGAGGAGATAATTTAAGATCTGATTTGGTGAACTGGTAAGACATTATGGAAGAACTGGTTGTAAGAAAAATCGAGGATTTGAGAACCCATCAGTCCAGCCGAAGTTACACAGATCTTCCTTCTTAAGCAATGGCTTTTCTTCAATTTAATTTCACTTGGATCAATTACTGTTGGCCAGATCCAAGCACAGAGTCAAGCTGAGGGACAGGACATTAAAACAAATAGTAAAGGAATTGTAACACACTGAAGAGGAGATGGTCAGACTTACTAAAAACATGGACACGGCTTCAAAATCCAACCCACAAACCCAGCATTACCAGCCTGCAAGAGAACAGGGCAGTGGTCAGTTTGTATTAACTTAATAAACTAAGGACTAGGGATTTGGAAATTACTGATGCTGTTATTGCAGCTGTTTACTTTGTATAAGAAAGTAGGGGGTTAAGCCCTTACAAGAGTCGCTCCCAGGAATTGTCAAACAACTTACAATCCTGGGAAAAAAATGCATCAATATTGCATTTGAAACCCATCTTGAGAGACTGATCAAATATGAAATCAGTCCTAGAGAGCACACTTCAGTACAATGCCTGAGCCCTTAGATAATCCCCAATGTGCTGAAGCTGCCTTCCCCCACCCTGCCAAGGGGAAAAACAGAAGGAGTGAAGAAGATAAAGCCAAAGGGCTAAATCTGCACTCCAAGCACTCCAACTGAATGAGCAAATCAGATGCCTTGTTTCTCAATGTGCAGGTGGATGGGACATCCCTCAGGATAGCCAGTGGCTTCCACTGCAAGTCCTTCACCAGGGCTAAGATCATTGGCCTTGCTTTTTAATATTTTAACCGTTAGTAATAATCATATAAATATTCTAACAATTACAAATGTCATTAATTAAAGTTTTACCCCTTATAATACGTAATCCATATTTTGGCCACATTGAAATCTATTTAATCTCATATGAGTTTGAATCATATTCTTTTTGAAAGCCAGTGCCATTTTTGGTCCCAGTGGAAAGCTGTGGAAGACAAGAATTCCAGTGCAATTTTTTCGGCTTTAATTTGAGCTGAAGACACCTGAGGTGAAAAAGTCACAGGTACATTTGTAGTCCAAAGCAGAAGGAATTACACACTGAGATCTAAGAAAAATAATTTTCTGAGTGTGAAGATAACAATTTAATCATTTCCTTCAGAAACTCAGAACTGAATTACCAAAGCCAGCACATCCACATAAATTGGGATAGTGTCTGAAGTCTTCATTCCTTTACTCTTCGTTGTCTCTGCTCACAGCTTGCAATTAAATAAAATGCTATGAAAATTCAGTGCCAGGTGTTAGCAACATCATCTACCACTGGCAAAAAATAGCACCAGGGAAAATTAAACTACCTGGTGTCTGATTATAATTAAAGTCCAGTGGATCAGGCATGGCTGCTTTTGCGTGCACCTTGCTAGGGACCACCAGCTCCAGCTGAAGGGCAGTACATGGCTCTCTCTCTAGTACATCCGTAGGAAATGGCTGCGAAAATAATTCTGCTATTTGCAGATGGTGTTTTTTCAAAATGAAGAACAAGAACACAAATCAAAATCCTTACTCCTCCTGCAGTGATTTCTCATGCTGATAATTAAGTCCATTTTGCATATTGCGAAATCACTCTGACTGTCACTGTAAATCTTCTCCCGTTATTGACAAACTGTTTGCAGATCCAGAGACGAGTGGGCCTTTTTCTAAATCCATGATTATGTATATATATATCACCTACATCACTGACATCATCCAATAAACTTAATTGACGGCGGTTTGTCTTAACTAACCTACGTTTTCAAGGTGTTGTCATGCAGAATGAAATGTGTGTGCATTTAAAATCCGCACCCCCTGGGATGGCTGGCGTAGGTACAAATTCCCAGTTATAAAGCTGAGTTATAACCCAGCCTTCCCAAGAAATGCTGATGGCATTAGTGGTGTGATTTCTGATAAGATGCCCAAACTTTCCTTCCCTTTATCATACCTCCCAACCTGCACGTGCAGGTTTCTCAGCCACCTCCAGGGATGGTTAATCACCAGCCAGTGATGCGTTTCTCTCCCTGGGTATACAGACCAACAGGCATGGCATGTACCATGTCCCTGGACTATCACCTCACTCTGCCTCTGCACTTTCGCCACGTGAACTTTTTTTTCCAAGGGGTTGTCTGATGAAAAATAATAAAGAAATTTCTCATATTCCACAGACAAGCACACACCACGACAAGACTCATACCAGACTCATGTTATGAGTCAAAGGAATCATACAGCTCTGCCTCACCAGAAACCACTTGGAACAGGATCATTGCTTTGGATGCGCACAAGGCAGCCGTGGAACAAATGAGCACGCCAAAATACAGCAGAGCTTAAGACACTTCTGAGTTTTTAATATGTTATTAGAGATGAGCAAATGCATCCGAGAACAAAGCACACAATTAACTGATCTTATTCCAGACCCTTTCGAAATCCGTGCAGTGAAGTCCCTCTTCCCTTCCCTGCCACTGAAGCCCAAAAGACACATTATCTTTGAAAATATACTGCAAAATTCCCAGGGTCAGAGGGTCTGGCATCGTCTGCTGGGCTGGCTGCAGACTGCACATCGCGTGCGCTGGGGCTTCCTCAGGGGAAGCAGCACTCGCTGCATTCCACCTTCTTAATGGGGTGTAATCAGGAACACGTTTGCTTCAGACCTATTAGTGAACTTCCCTCTTTGAACCCAAACTCTTTTTTAAAGTCACTTTTGTAAAACCTTAATATCAAGTACTTGTCATTTTGTTAACAATGGTACCTGGTATTTTCTCTGATGAGTTTCAGCCCAGAGTGTTTCCCTGCTTTCTGCACAAGAAAGGAAAACACAGACATGCTACTTGCTCATTCTCCTTTAACTTTCTTTTTCTTCTTTTATTTATTTTTTTTAATCTGTACAAAATAATGGGATGTTTTGTTTGTCTGATACTGAATCTGAAACAGAGTCACAACTTGGAGTTGGAAAAGCCTGACTTAATTTTTGGCTACAAAAGTTATATTTGTTTTTGGATCACTGCATAAATGGGGTAAGATTAATACTTCCTTGGTTTCAAAAACACACTGTACAAATTTGCCTGATCCAAATGCTAAACCTGTGAGTTGTCAGTTTAAACAAGCAGCATGTTTCTTTCTCTTTTTCATTATCCAAAAGAAAAATAAACAATAGATCCTCCCTCTCCACTACACTCCAAAGGGCTGTCATTTAAAAAACGACAGTGTTTCTAATTGCACCCCCACGTTTTGCACAAGTACCAAAATTGCCCAGCTTTAATACTGGGGCACTCCATTCAGGCAGAGATGCTGACAACCAGCCTGGCTTAAAAACTACTGTTGGGTACACAAATAGCCAACTCGAATACTGGCTTGCACTGAATCAGGATTATTAGCACACTCACAAGACAAAAGGGCAGAAGCAGCTATCCCATGTGACTGCACTGCTCAGGCCATTGCATTTCACCCAGGCACCCTTGAAGGCAGCTGAAAATCCCGAATTTGGCTCGAACGCATCCAGAAAGTGCACAGTTCCAGAGGGATGAGGAATGTGCCCATTACCCAGCAGGTTTGCTATAGGGGTTCGTCTCCTTTGTTGACCTGGAGCCTCTGCAGGCATCTCCCTGCACCCAGGGCCCCTCAAGTGCCCCCCAAACTGCTGGGGAACCTCCCCAGAATGACATTTCCCTGTTAGCCGAGCGGAGCACTCCAGCTCCCGCCTGCTCTGACTTTAAAGGACGTGGAAGGAGCCCTCCAGCCTTGGCCGTGCTCGGAGCGGAGTTCCTCCCTGGACTGCGTCCAGCCAGCGCGGCTTTCCCGGCCCAGCCTCCCAGGCAGCACGGCCCAGAAAACCTTAACAGAGTCCACCCCGCCAGCCTGGCTGGGAGCACGGCTCAGAATTTATGTTTTATTCAAGCAACATCAGTAACACTTTTCAGTGTGCATAAGCGTCTATTCTTACACTCTGTAAAAGCTCCCATCCAGCTCTTGGCACTATCTGTGATCTCAAGGAGAAGAAATGTTAAAATCCCTCTGTCTAAGTCACTGGACTGGGATTAAGATAAACTTAGATGCAGTTCTTAACTCTACCACAATATTCCGCGTGTTTCAGCTGCCTATGAAACTCTTTCATACCCTGGAAATCCCTGTTTATAGAATTGCCAGGGCTGAGTAGAAATGGGAAATTTCAATTTTCAGGAAAACTCTAAATTGGAACTGAATGCTGCCCTTGAAAGAAAAACTCAGGAAGAAATCCTGGATTCAGAGACACTTAAACACACAAGTCAATATTTCATTTAATATTTAACTTTCTTGGGTTAAGTCCATTCACTTTTAATTTGTATTTTAAAGCCTGAAAAATGTTAAGAGAAAAAATGTTGCATTACAAAGTTGCATTTAACATAAACAAATGATTCTATGATATATATATATATCTCAAAACAAGAAATATGCTGACACTGGAGAAACAATGAGAAAACTGAAAAAAAAATGTTACTTTTTAAATAAATTACTTCAACTTTCCCATTAAAAGTGTGGAAATGTAGACACTCTCCCACAAATCACTGGTGCTCTATTGGAAAATTTCTCAGTGATTTTCCCTATAGTGAAACAATATCACCATCAGGTTCTGTGTGGATGAAGACACTGGATGTTCCTTGGTATCTGCACAGTCACCTTCTTTCAGAAGACAGCTGATAAGTGGCTTCTCATGAACCAGAACACCTGGAAGGGGAATGGAACCACCTCATCTTTTCATGCCTTCAGTGACTCAGGTGGCTGTGAAGCTACATGCTGGAAAGGAAAAACTTCCATGCTCATTTTTTTTTGTCAATCAATTTTTGGAATTTCCTATTATTTCTAGTCCCTCTCCCAGACGAGACCAAGAGCTCAAGGAGAGAGTTGGTGTGTTCGGACAGAGGTGGCCAGGGCATGTGCTGGGATATGCAAGAGCTGGGTTTAACTCCCTGCTCTGGATCAAATGCCTGACCAGGCTGAAGTTGGCTCATGAAAAGGTAAAACCAGCTCAGCTGGGGTCTGGCACTCTGCACACACTCATCACCCAGGGCAGTCACAATTTCTGTGCCTATAACGACCACACCCAACCCTGAGACACATTTCCAAAGGGAAACCGCAGTGGAAGGAGAAGATTGTCATGAAAACCTCTTGGGTTTAATCAATCCATATTTTCTGACAGAAAACAATTTCCTTTATTCAAGCAGGAGAATCACCAACAGCTCCAGGCTGTAAACTGGTTTTGCCTCGAGGCCACATCTTCCTGCTTAGGAACCAGCTATTTATCAGCTGCTCCCAGTGCCCTATACTGAGTGACCATCCCACTGCTGGGACCGCTCTGCCCACCCGCCCCGGGCTCGGGTGCAGCCCGTGATGAACATCCTGCTTCTAGAAAGACCCTTCTCCCTTCACCAGTGGTGCTTTACAAGCTCCTGGAGGATTGGTTAACAGCCGACAGCAGATGTGGGGACGCCCACCTGAGCCTTCCCCAGAGGCCTGGCAGTCTAAAGAGTTTATGGCCAAACTTCAGCAGAGCTGCACCGGCTCCCGGGGAGAAATGCTCACACGGCGCTTCTGTTTCTCCTCACTCGTTCGGGCTCCATATGTGAAAAACCAAGGTGTAAAAAACCAGAGCCCGATCTAAACATTGCATGGCCAAGCCCGGCAGCTAAGCCATCATTAGGTGTTGACTTGACAAATTTTCTGGGGTCGATACCTGTGTAGTCTTTCCTATAAGGCAAGCCAGCTTGTTTCTCTCTTCTTGCTGTTGCAGGCCAGTTTTAAACCTCCCTGAAGACTTTGTTTGTAGGATGTGCCTTTGCTTATGGAAAAGTAACACGTGCAGACAAAATAACTGTTTTTCAGGTCTGATGCTCAAGCCCAGCTGAAACTAATCAAAAGTCTGAGATCTTTGGACCCTGGTAGGGCAAAATTCCTAATGAAGACAGATGCTGGACAACGGGGGGAATGAAAGGGTGTCTGGTCTCATCTATACCACAGAGTGGATTTCTACCCAAGAGAATTAAAGTGATTGAGTTGTGTCCTTTTTAAATATTATCCTTCTATTTCTTCCACTTACATCATCTCACATGTTTGCTTTTCCCTCTTTCCTTCAAGACCCACAAAAGATGCTCAGACTTGTTTGCATCAAGGGATATAACTGGGAAATCTCAGTCTCTCCTCTTTCACAGAAAAAGTTATTTATCCTTAGCTTTGAGGATTTACTCAATGATTTGGCCAACTCAGCCAAGTCCTACCTATGCACCCGTTTACATGTGAGACAAGCTCAGCTCACACTCAAGCACCTAAAGGAAAAAGATAATTTCTCTGCAGTGGCAAGAGCTTGTTTCCACCAGTTTTTGTTGTGGAAAATGTGTTAAAAAATGAGAAAAACAGCTCAGTGCCAAAAATATCCCATCCTAGGGCTGCCTAAGTGGGACCAGAGTCCTTCTTAATATCACATATATTGTTGAACCTGATGTTCCACATCTGTCCTAGCTAAAGAAACAGAAAAAGCTTGTGTGCCATGAGATGTGGGCATGGCAGGGGCATCTCCTTTTGCACCCCTACTCTTGGATCCACTCATGCCCTAAAACATGTCATTTCACTACACTTATCATTGTATCAGCTTTTGTTGCTCCACAGTCTATTGGCCATGAAATTATCCAACCCTTTAAAAAAGGGAAAAAAGCGCAAATAACGGATCTTGTTAGATCACTGAAGAACACCAGAATTTTACTAGGAAAAGTTTAACAAATAAAGGCCCTTGTCCCCACCCTGCCTTGTTATTTGTAGTTGCCCAGTTCCCTTAATGCCTAATTTTCAGCTGCTGTGAAACCAGATGGTTAAACAATTAGCTAAATCACGGGCATTGCTTACTTTGTCTCTTCTGTAAGCACCAAACAATAAATCTCACAACTTTCTTGCCACGAAAGCGACGGTGAATGCCCAACCCCGGCTCAGCAGCTGGACTCCTATTTCCTGGGCCCGCAGAAGATAGAAAATATCACATTTCTACCTCATTCGACCCTTTCAATATCCCTGTCACGCTTCATTGCTTTACAAGGCATCATTTCACTGTTGCAACAGAGATTACAGGGAATCTAACAGGTAAGGCCCCAAGCAAACACGGAGCAGAGCGGACCCAAACAGGAGGCACAAGGACTTCATGTCTTATCTGCTCCCCATCTTGGCATTTCTAACCACAAGGACTGCCCTGCTGACAGCCCTGCCTGTCCTCAGGCAATGAATCTGTAATAAGATATATACACACAACAAATAATAGAGGTGGTTTGTTGTGTTTGGGGTTCGTTTTTTTTCTGAAAAAATATATACAGAGGTAATTAAATTGCTAACATGATGGATGGCCTCATTTTATATTTGAATTCAAAGTGACTTGCTATAATATATAAAAAAGTGACTTACTGCAAAAAAAGGATAATGCTATAACTTGCACTGAAATAGAAATATGAATATTTGCCTTGAATTCTGAAGAATCCAACTTTGATGCTCTTGCAATGACAACATATAGCATTTGGATGTTTTACCCCAAATCCTAGAGCATTTTGGAGGCATTAAGTAACTCAAAAGCAGAGAAATTGATGCACTGTGAGGTTGCAATGTATTTCAGGTAACATAGAAAAAAAATTTATAAAAAAATCACAATAACCTGGAAAGGAGAGTAATTATTTAAGTACAGGACATTATACAATCTCTGCACAATAATATACTGTATATGGCTTTGGCAGCATCACCTGTAGTTAAGGCTGTACAAACTCCCATTTACAGATCTCATTTTCAGCTGACCTAAAGAGAATTTGAGAGTATCATATCAATACCACTGTCACATCATCGTGATATGGGAAAATTGTCAGATTTCCTCATCCCGCTTCCTCCCATCCCACAGGAAAAAATAAGGAGCACTGACCAACAGCTAAAAATATCTCCGAATAGCTTCAGGACTTTCACAGAGCCATTAAACAAACTAAGGATTTGATGTCATGTCTGAAGGCTTCTGTTAATGGGAAGTTTGGGTTGTAATGCATTATAATTTAGGAGATCTAACTTTGCATTCGTTCTCTTTCTGTGAGAAATTTGTGATCCATACCGCAAGCTGTGGAAGCATTGGCCAGCAGCCATGAAAGTATTAAATGTAAATGGCTTGTTACCTCAGCAGTTATTTGCTGTGCAGCAAGGCTGGGTTTAAAAATCCAGTCCAAAACCCTGTAAATCCCGGTATATATTTTCTTGCTTTTGCCTGACACTCATAGAGTTAGGAGGCAAAACATTTCAATAAAACTTCCATACAAAGGAGCTAAGATGTTAAAAACTCACTGTTCACATCTGTTCATCATTTCATTGTGCGGCCACACGTTAGATAACCGTGCGTACGCACAAGCGCACAATACCCAGCCCTGACCTCAGCTGTGACATCAAACAAGCACACGGGGGAATTATTCCAGGCTTTTGGCATCGGCGTGGTTGACTTTCACAAAGGGGGGAGCAGAAGAACTGTGCCTGACGAGTGGTGAAACTGCAGGATTAGCAACCAACTTTTATTAGCCCTTTGCTGTGGGTTTCTTTGCAATAGGAAAATGTGAGTATGTAAATAGGTCCATCCCCTAAAATTAGGCAAACATCATAACAGGGCAGTTAACTAACCTGTAATTACACTGTCACTTGTATTAACTCCATCACCCGCTAATAGAGTAAGTTATAGTGGAAGCAGCCAATGTTGTTAGGAGGGTTATTTATTTTATGCCCTAATTAATCAGTACTGACACTGAACCACATCCTTCCTCCTTCCTCATTATTTAAATCACCCATTTATATGGATGAGCCTCTTTGCTTTGTGCATTTCATTAATGCCTTAACATGCTCCCACAAGGAGAGCGGCGGGCGCTGTTCCGGAGAAGGGGCAACAGAAACGCCTGCAGGGTGCTCTGCTCTCCCAGCCTTTATTTCCTGGGAAGGGCAGCGGGAAGTCAGTGGGGTTGAGTATCTGGGCTCTCATGGGTCTGGTCCTCTCACAGTGCAAGGGAAGAAGCAGCTTCCCCAGGCTGGCCCAATTTCAAGCATTTGGTACTTGAGGAGACAGTGGAGGATATCTTTTGGGAGGGCACCGCCACACAAGAAAAACTTTGCTGCAAGACAGGAGCATGTTTAAGTGATTTCCTGAATCCGGGTCCTGATCCTAAAATTGGAAGTGACAGGTAGAAGTTCCCTTACCCACCAATCACACGTCCTGAGGCTGTGAGTGAAATGGAGACGTAAAAACTACTTGGTCTGCAGGATGGAGATCAAAGCATGGTGGGTTTAAATTGACTAGAAGGCAATTTGGAAAAGTAAAATTCAGAATATCTTGTGCGGGGCTTTATGTAGGGGTACACAAGCTCTGATAGTTCCTCTAAACTTTGGGGAGTTTTTTCCCCCATGTTTTTAAGGTGTTACCTCTGCAGCACTTCACAGCAGAACAGCCCAAAAAAAGTCTGAATCGAAGTATTTTTGATGGAACAGTTTAGAGCCAATTTTTTTTACAGTCATTTGTTTTACACTGCCCTTTTTCCAAATTGTTTCTGAGTGCACACCTCCCAGGTAGACACTTGCTGTTGCACACATGTAGAGTCTGCAGAGCAGCTTGAAAAGGCTACCAGAATTTTTTAAGTGACTACTGACTTGTTTAAACAAAATGCACAGACTGGCTCACATTAATGACTCTCACTTGATGCAAGCAGCCCCTCTGAGGCTCTTTTGGAAGGTCAACAAGGAGATGGGGAAGCCTGGCTGAGCACCAGGCAGCAGGACAGAGCCCAGCCCGGGCCCCCAGGAGACACCCGCTCACAATTTTCATGCTCTGCTGCCCTCCCTGGCATCACAGCTAAAGAAGTCTAACCTTGAAAAAACACCCCAAACCTCTTTAAGTTGTTATTCTGCTTCCTGCCTTCAACACAAGCAGCTTCTGACACAGTTCAGTCACTTCCAAAGTGGGGCTGAGCTCTGAAAATTCAAAACTCACAGGGGATGGAGAGGAGGATGCACAGCCAGCATTGGAAAAGTTTTAATGGTGTAGCATTGTCCAAAAGCAGCTTAGCAGGATAATGGAGAAGGTCTTGTACCCCAGAGGAGAAAAATCTGAACCCAGCCCATTCAGGGCTCCCTATATCCCCTTCAGGTTGTCCAAGAGCCTCTGACATCTCACCAGACCCACACCACATTGCCCGGGGCAGGGACACCTGGAAACGCAGGCTCGTAGGTCAAACTGGTTATTGACAGACTTTTTTGGAAGCTGCTTTTTCTAAAAGAAGACAAATGGCACAAGGCTGTGCATACTTTACTTGCGTAAAGCTCAAACACAGCTTTGGTGGGCTTTCAGAGGACAAAAACCAGTTGCGTGATTTACTTCAAAGCTGACAAACGTGATCCTACTTGCAACAGCAACAAAGGAA
Organism: Mystacornis crossleyi; assembly: GCA_013400655.1. NCBI lineage: Eukaryota > Metazoa > Chordata > Aves > Passeriformes > Timaliidae > Mystacornis > Mystacornis crossleyi. The sequence continues at coordinate 116,532 of VYZQ01007692.1, read as the reverse complement.
TTTTTATAACTTCAGGAATTTTTAACCTGGAGTAAGCTGAGATGATCTAGTTCAAGAAAATACTTTTAAACATTGTAAACTATATTATTAATTTCGATAAGATTCTTGTTTTGGAAGAATCTTGTACAATTTTACCAGTGCAGCTTTCAAGCAGCAGCTCCATGCCAACACTGGTAGCTGCAAACCAACATAGCTCTCAAAAACGAGGAAACATTATCCAGTGCCACATTCAGAAACCAAAGGCCATGTGCAACTCCAGTAACTTGTGGTTCAAGGCCAATAATTAAACCATCCAGGTTCCATCCAAATATTTTTCTGACTCCCCAAACATTTTGCCAAACCATGAACTAATTTTCACCACGAAGGCTTTCTCGGATTTAGCACATATTTGGAGACAGTTGCTCACTCGGCAGAGCTCCAGGGGCTCTCAAATCCTTGTGGTGCAAACTGGTCAAAAGTTGCCAAGTGTGTATTGTCCCATGAAACTCGGTGTGTCAGAAACCATATAAACCAAACCAAAGCAGTACAACTTTTCCACGGAGTTCATACCCAAAATCATGCGAGGGCCTGTTGCCCACACTGTGAAATGTTGCTCAGACAAGCCGGATTTTGTCCAATCTTCCCTGTTACCTTCTGACTGTGAAAGAGGCCTTGGCCAGAATTTTCCTTTTTATTTTTTTTTTTTTTCTGTGAAAGCCCCCATCTTATGTGTTTATTAGTGAAGACAAAAATGATGAGCCTTCAGTGGGTGTCATGATGTTGATCCTTCCTGGCCAAAGCCCAAGAGTTTATTTTGAGTGTCCCATCACACTCTGGGTTTAACGCCCTTTTTTCCAGTCATATAGATCTGGGCATTTAAGGTTTATTACTATTAGAACACACGAAATCTACTACATACGTGAATGTCCACTGAAACCATCTGACAAGAAAACCATTTAAGGTCTGACATCTTTGCAGCAGAGCAAAAGCCAAAAACTCTGGGACCAAGCAAGTGCCCCCTCCTGTTCCCATTTCAGTCAACAGCGCTGGTCCCCATGGCTCAGCGCTGACAGCTATGAGAATTGCCAAAGAAATGCACATTAATTATCATTACTGTGTCTGTTATTGTATAACAGACTGTGATTCTGTACTTTATCTCCTGGACCATTATCTCCTGCCATGTGATCTAAGTGTTGATACTGCTAATGTAAAGGAACACAGAACAGTAGTCATTTATCCTGCAAAAGACCTCGTGCTTTTCTTGTTCTATCAATCATTAAACAAGTAATGTCTTTTGTGTTATTGCCTTGACATTCATTAACACTCACGTCACAGGAAATCTTTGCAATTAAAAACCTTATTGACGATCTGTGGTTGTTTCTCATTGGCGTGTAGCAAGCAAGATAATAAAAAATGAAAACAATAGTGTTATCATAGATAACTGAGGAAGTTTTTCCTTTTTCTTTTTGTACCTCAACTTTTTTAACGTTGCTGGTCCCTTTTTTAATTTGAACATGGACCCGAGGGCTCTGAATGCTGGCAAACCGCTTTTTATCAGCCCTGAACATCTGAACACCCCTTTGACACTAATCCTGTATGACCAGCTTGAGTGGAAACACTCAGCCTTGGAAAAGTCGGGCTATATGAGGACAAGACAAAAGTTTCTCCCTCCATGCTATTCTGCCCTTCAGAGATGTGTAAGGGCCACGTGTGCAAAACAGTGACAGAAGGACACTGTGCTTTACCCACTGCCCAAAACACGCACCAGGCTGGTTTCCATACCTCTGGTGCTGCCCAGGCTAACACCCTGCAGGGGATGGAGGGAGGTTTGCAGGGAAGCTGAAGCCCTGAGAGGACACACGGAGAGCTGTGATGGACCGTGAGGGACCAGCAGCTTGGGTCTAGTGGGTCACAAAGTGGGGAATCTCTTGAACACGACTTATGGCCTTGCCTTCTGCTATATCCAAAACCACCCTCCCTTTTTTGCACTTCCGTGGACTCTCACAAGTTTAGGCTGGTTAATCCAAATGCTATCTTCTGCTGGAAAAAAAGGGCCAAACCCTTCTGATCTAGCAGCTGGCTGCTGGGAGGCACCAAAGGTGAATTTTGCATGTGCTGTGAGCATTGTCTGTGCTGCCCTTCCCTGTGGGACAGGGCACATTGCACATTAAAGTGCTGCCTCTGGAGCTGCTCTGTGCTTCCTGCAAACCCAGATTCCCGCCTGACTCGGGCCCTGCTGTCTGAAAGGTGCCTTCTGGAAGATAATAAGCACAACCTCGATTCCCACAGACACTGACATAATTGAAAAATTAGACCATTAGGCTCTTACAATCTTACAGGCAGTTTTAATTGCAGTCCATATATCTTGAGCATATTTACTGAATGCTCCGTCTACACAGAGGTAGCTGAGAAGCGAGGTCAAGTCTGCAACTCTGTTACAGGATTCAGACAGGAAAATAATATTAAATCAGAATCACCCTTGCCTTATTTACTTCTTTATTACAGTGCTGAAACTCTTAAGGGCAGAGATGCTAAGGCCAGAAGGAACCATTATCAAATTTTGCATCTTATATTTTGCTTAATATTACTATTTTTGCATTTCTGCTCTGTGAGAATACTACAGATTGACACCATTACAAGAAAAAGAATCAGAGCCATTCACTTCAGAAACTCTACACCCATGAATAACATCTGAGTTAATAACTTCTTAATAACTTCTGTGTACATCCATATCTCTTGATAATAACCAAAAGTGGAAGCAAAAGTCTGGAAATGGCCTATGGTTTGAGACCACCAAATGTGGTGGCCTTTATTTGAAGCCTAAAACTGCATTTATGATCAGCCAGGGTACTAAAAAACACCCAGTGTATTTGACATAGCAGCAGATTGTCTTTTGTTGGGCACCAAAGTAGTTAAATAAATTCCTATCTTTTCCTTTTTCTGGTAATTTAAGCATTAGTAGTGTTGATACCAAATCTAGACTGCCCATGGCTTTTCTTTTGACATCAACAGTAATGTTCTTAGAAGCAATCAAATTTATAAAACAGTCCAACAAAAAAGCAATGTAATAAAACATGACAAGTATATTTCTCTGAAAATTTAAGTGGAAGAAATTATTTGATATGTTACAGGCATTTACATCATTCATATTTTATGCCACAGATTAATTTTTTTCTCCTATCCTGTAACAAATACAACCAAATTATTAACAAAACTTTATAATTAAAAGAAGTTATTTCTACCTTTGGTATTTGCTCTTGTTCATCAAACTTAATAAGAGAGCAGATCTGAGACCAACAGCAACATTCAGTAAATGAATCTGACAGCAAACCCTGCTCTCCCCTTGGTGTCTCCACAGTTACTCAACTCTGTGCAGGCCAGAATACCACAATATTTAACACAATCTTTCAAGGCCATCTAAACTTTTTCAAGGCTTTTTCAGCATTATACTATTGAAATCGAAAGCAAGCTTTAGGAGATATTCTTATTACAAAAAGAAAATTTTTAAAAATGACTTTTGGAATTCTGTAGGAGATCAAATATAGAACGTCATACAGAAAAGGTCGCCTGCTCCCACTGCCAGTGATGGGCTGGCTTTACACTCAAAACAGGGCTGCAGGAAGCAACTGTACTGAGAGGGAGAGTTTTCCTGTCAAGCCCACTGAAATCATAGAGCTGGGACTTAAACAGCTATTTTCTCTTCTGGCTAGGGCACAGATCCTTGTACCACCTACAGAAAATCCTTTTATCTCCCTGCTCATCAGTTCCCCATGAGTAATGCAACGAGCATGTTGGACAGGAATAAGTGACCTCAGGTATTTGGGCATTAAATGGATGAGCATTGTGGAAAAAGCGTATTGTGAGGGGAATGTATAATGCAAACAGGGATGAGATAAGAGATATCTGATTCACACAGATTATGCCTTTTGTGCCCAATATATGGGTGGCTAGCAGGTCACTGTGCAGGAATTACAAGTAATATAAGCGGGCATGAGGAAGCAATATTTTAACTTGAAAGGACTTGTAGAGGGATGAGAGAGAATTTGCATAAAACCAATAGAGAGCAGATGGGAATGGACAAGCCTGCTGGTATCAAACACACGCCAAAGGAAAATTACAGAAGAACAAGGAAGTTATTGTAGATGGCACTTCGATATCCTAACCCTATATGAAACCAAGAAAACCTCTAAATCCACCAGAACAATTACCTCGAGGGTTTAGCAAAAGGCCCCAAGTTTCTGCTAGAAAAATATCACATTATTGGTGACAAAAAAGCCTTATCATGCTTTCCCACCTTTAATTGCTTTAGAAGGCAAAATACCTACATATGAAAAAAAGTTGAGGGTAAATGCAAAGGTTACTGTTGTACTAATATGTGTTATCTACTTGCTATTTTTTCTAATTCTGTTTTGTGAACATGAGAAAAGGCAGTCAATACCAGAAATATCTTTTCTGACAGCAAATATTTGGGCAAGTTTATTGTCTTTAGCCATACACCAGACCTTTAAAAAAAAAAAAAAAAGAAAGAAAAATAAAAGAAAATTTCCTCTGGATTCAAAGAAGATTGCAAAGAAAAATAAATGTTACGGTGATAAGTATCAGTGCTCTAGAATTACAACCAGTCCAAGGTGTTTTCAGAGGCCTGTGTCAGAGGCAATGGTAAAAAGCAGAGAAATATGTAGGCAGAAGTGTGAAAGAAGTCTGGGCAGAGGTGTGAAAATAGTTTATAGTTTATTAAAAAAAGAGGCAAGAATGCAGAAACTTTCCCAAGCTGCAGCTGCCCAACTGTGCCTTGCTTTGAGCAAGACCTTCTGCTGAGGTCGTTCTGGGAAGCTGGTGCCTCTCAAGTGCCATGGTGCCCTTCGTGGGACCCTTGGCAGGAGGGATGGAGGTGCGTGGATCTATTTAAATGATCGTGTTTAGAAGAGAAATGTGCAGGTCACTCCCTCTTCTGCAATGGCAGACTAATTTTATTCTGTCTGTACTCTAGAGGAATCAAATGCTTGATGGATGGAGCCTAAGAAAATCCTAATTCAGGTGGAGAATTGTAATACAATACCCCACGAGTAATTTGTTATAGAGTGACTGGGTGCTGGGAAGTGCTGGCGGAAAGAAGGAAACAGAAAGTTAAGAATTGGGTAAGGGACAGGCTGTGCTCCTGCAAGCACTGAGGACTGGTTTTAGCTGTATCCCTGTGATGATGCCACGCTGACAAACCTCTTCTCCCATCATACCCATGGTGGAAGAGAGACCTGTGAAGCTCCAGGCATTGTGACATTCATTTTTCCAGTAATACAGAACTATGGAATAAGACTTCGAACAAAGAAGCAGCAGAGATGACCATGGTGGATTTAGTTAAGCAAAGATTTGGTGCTCATATGGCCTGAGAACAGATTTCTGAGGAACATTCCTCAGTCCTTCCTGGCCCTGACATGATTATACAGATGTATTAGAGAGTAACCAAAACCTTTTAATACCGACATGGTAAGCCGAGACACCACTTGACAGTGCTGAGTTTCAGCCTGGCTGGACACAAAGGCTGAACATACCTCTGCGACTCAGCACCCGAAACCCAGAATTACATTTCTGCTGGATGACACTTCAGTGGTGACAGACATTAATAGCCCTGTTAAGCATAGATAACACAACGCCACTTCGGTGTCTCGCTACGAGTCCTTGCCAGTAATGAGCTTTAAAGAAACAATGACTCACGGTAATACGAATTGTCACAAGATCTCACAGAGAGGGATATGAGATAGCTCAAGAACGGTGGCACACAGCCTGCCCCTGTACCCTGCAGCACACCGCTTCTCACGGCCAGATGAAGGCACAGATAATGCGACCAGATGAACAGACAACTGCGTTCAAGTCCTGTGACTCACACGGAGCCTTCCATCCCCCTTCCCAAACAATCCCGCTTCGCTGCCAATAAAGTTTCAACGGTTTTTTGGCACTGTCTCCCCTCCCAGCAACGGCCTCCCTGAATTTCTTCCCTTCTTCCTCCCCACTGCTGTGAGACCCAGCACTGCCGTGTGCCCACAAGGCTCTTGTCACCAGCCACGTGCTCTGATGGGACCCGATTCTCCAATTTGGGAACTAATGGGAGATAAAAACTCTCCTCCGGATTAGACAGAGAAAGGGCAGCATCTTGTCTATGAAAGCACCTTTGGAAAGCATTCTGCTCACACACTTCCAAGCATTTCTGCCCCAGAGGCTGTATTTCTTAATTAAAACCAGGCATTTTCTTACCTGCGGCACCGAACACCTTGGCGCTGGAAACTCAGCCCGTCCTTGTGCAATCAGGGCTCAAGCCATCCCATCCAGGTGTGGCACAGAGCAGGGCTGGCTCCACATCCGTGCATCAGCTCCACCGTGCAAACAGGTGAAAATACTCAAATCCTCACAAAGGAAGAAAATACTGGCAGCTTTTGTAAGGAGTATTGTAAAGGCTCTTACTGGGTGAACAGCAGCTTGGGAGCAATGTTTATGACAGAGCTATAAACTCTTGAACAAATTAAAAGGATTTACAAGAGTAATTCAAGTCTCAAGCCAAGCCTTCTGAACGGCGGGAGATGATTCTCCCAGGGTCAGGAAGAGATGATTAGCACTGTACTTGTGGAAGAGGGTTTAGTATCATTTCTTGCCCTACCTATTAAAAAAAAAATTATCCTTTCAGTTATGGCAGTGAGTGCACAGGAAGATCATTCCTTATCTCCTCGGTGCTTCACCTGGCTCTTTTTATAGACCCTTTGTTCTTGTTTCAGCTCACCTGTTACAAGAGGCCATTTTTCCCCCTCTCATTTTAATGACCCAACACTTCAGACTCCAGATTTTAACTCTGTCTCAGAGATCTGAATTCAAAGCCTCCAGCCAAACTGTCTAAATTTCAATGGGCTTGCATACATACTTTAAGCTAAAATTAGCATTTTCTTATAGCCCTGCTGCTTCCTGTCGATGTTATTCCACTTGTTTCATTACTGGTGGACATGGATGAAAACCTCAACAACCAACCTGAGATCTGAAAAGGTCTGCATTTCCTTGTTTGGCTTTAATAAGGGTGCCAAAACACCTGCTTTATTTGCAAAGATCTGTGTCACTGAGTGGTGATCAGTGAGAGCTTGTGACTATGAAAAATTTTTATTGCAATGTGAAATTAAGGAATTATTTAAGATAAGAGGAACAGAGAGGTGTCTGAATACACTGCTGAAAGTAGTGGCATCAGTATCCAGTGGTCTAAGGCAAAGTGCCCTGAGGATGTTACATTCCTTACCCAGGGTCTGAGCTAGGAGAACGGAAAAGTCCTCTGGAATCCACGAGCAATGGAATCAGGAAGGAGGAGTTACCTAGCAGAAGTCCATGGAAAATATTAGGATTGCCTAAAATTAAAGGAAATAATACTGAAGAATATAAAAGATGACAATTGTCCTTTCAATGAGCTTTTAAACTCTCCTGTAGGTATTCTGTTGCCCCCAATTAATTCCCAAAGGATCACTGCCAGCCCCTTTCAGAACCTGCAGTAGCTCAGGCATCACCATGTGGTGCTTCAGTCACAGAACTTTTACCTGAATGTACACAGAAGGGCAAGGTCCATGCTAGAGCTGCTCCGAGCACACAAACCATGCAAGGCTCACTCTACAAACCAGGAGGAAAGCTACCAACACACCAAGATTCTCCACATGATGTTTTTCATGGGATCCTTTCACTGAAAAGCCCCTGCAGTTCTTTTCCACTAACGCAGACTGGATAGTAAACGGAGAAAGATCTCTCCAGACACTTTCCCTTTAGATCTGAAAAGGAAACATTAATCAAGCGAAAGATGGGAAATTATGACACCTAGCTGCTAAAGTTCAGCCCCAGCGGACAGCTTGGAGCTGATCACAGGGTACAGGTGACTATCCATCAAATGACCTATCATAACACACATTAAAATGTCTGGGTTAATCAGGACAGTAGCCAAGAACAATATTTTTCTGCTGATTTTCAAAACAGCAGGTACAAAGGCAAATCCCTTGAAACACCGGTCTGCATTCACAAGTAAATTTGATTAATCAAACAAAATTCCAAATATGATTTCAACCAAATTATACCATCTCCTCCCCGCACACCAAGTACAGAACCGAGGATGCTTTGTATGACGTAGAGAGGATATTAGATCTGCAGAATTTTAGGTCTGAGCTGGAAAGTGCACTGGAATCTGAGCTTAACTCCTGGATTTCTACCTGTAATCACATCAAAAAGCAGAAAGTGAGACTGAAGGTTACTTTATCACTACCTGATAGCGAAGTGGAATCAGTTGCAAGTATGGTTATGACTACTTTGCAAAATACTTTAATGTGGGTGAGGAAGACTATCTTTATGGGGCTATAATAAATTGCACCACATACTCATTAGAAAAAGACCAATGTGACTTTTTGCTCTGCCCGTATCAAACTCGGCACGAGGAAATGATAAAACCCTTTTATTGTTACCAATAAAGACACCTCACATCTGAGGGACTGCTTCCTCCTGAGGATCTCTGAGCCATTTCTTCCAGGCCTTGGTGATCACAGAGCGGCCCAGCAGGGCAGGTGTTTACCCTCAGCACCCGAAGGAGGTGAGGCACAGAGCTGTGTGACTCAGGCACACACAGGATGTCATTAATCAGGGTCAGGTTAATCAGGCCCCAGCCTGGGGTGTTAATCAGAGCTCTGCACTTGCCCCTGTTTCTCCCCAGCCCTGGACCAGGGGCTCCTCATCATTCCCACACCCAAAAATGTTAACTGGGACCAAGTCTCCATTGTGCATTGAGTGGGTCTGTGCCTGTTGGTGGAGTTTCCAGGGGGAAAATGCAGGTTTTTTTCAGTTTGCAGGTGAGTGGGTAGCACTGCCAGGGAGGAGAGATGCCAGACTGGTGTCACCAGCTCACGAGTGACTTACAGGCACAGTCCCAGTCCCAGAGCCAGCACAACCAGGTCAGCTCAGCACCCAGGTAGTCCTAAAGGAAGAGATTTTATTAATATTTTATTTTCTGGAGGGAAATTGTGCCTGTGGCAGAGCAAGACAGTGGGAATAATGAGTGTGAGCCTGGCCTTAGCACTGAACTCAATGTCTGGAGCAGGTTGTTCAGGCACGTGCTTGAAAGTTTTACTGGAGTAAACCTAAAAATACTGTTTTTCAGTAAAAGTTATTTATAAGCACCTAGCTGGTAAGGATTTTTTTCTGCCAGCATGTGAACTAATTTATGACCTATAAAAGTAACAACTGTAAACACAATAAATTACTTATTTATTCTACAAAATTAAATCTCCTTATCAATGAGTACTCTCACGGCCACTGATGTATGCATTACTCCCGCTCTTTACTTGGAGTGGTTTGGTGGAAAGGATCATTATATAATTAAATGGCTATAGGCAGAGATGTGTGCTCAGTGCCACAGCAAGCTTTGGCAGAGGGGCATTAAATTTAGTCATGTCTGTTAGTGGAAGGAAATTTCCCAGCTTTGTATCAAGAAAGTAAAAATAAAAATTAAAAAATAAAAACCCCTTGTCGTGTAGATGATGGATTGTTCTAACATTATACAATGAAAGAAGAGCTGGGGATATATTGTATACAATGGCTTCAGTTCAGAAGAGTCTGCAGCAACAAACGCAATAATGGAACTTTTAAGTTATATGTCTGTAAACCAAGTGGAAAGCTGAGAAACCTTCCATCTCAGATGGATAAACTGTTTACCTAAACAGAAAGAAACACCATTAATTCTCATAAATGGCAGTGCAGAGATGCACGAGCTGATAGTCCAGGATGCGGACGAGGACAAAATGACGGCGCCTGTGCCCCAAACACAGCCCAGGCTGGCTCCTGCTCCCTCGGAGCCCAGCCATAACTCCTGAAGCACAGACTGCTTTCCATGCCGTGATTTCCGCTCGCAGAAATCGGATCTAGGTATGATTCATAGCGAGATGTCCAAAGCGATTTTGGAAGATGCTCCAGATGGCACAGGCTGGGGCCGAGCCCGCGGGGCCGGCCCGGCGGGAGAACCGCAGGAGGGAAACACGGAGCGCACACACAGCCCCAGCCACGTCCCCGGGCCAGCTCAGCCCCCGGAGGGGCCGGATCCCGGCACCCAGCTCCACAGCAGAGCCCCCGGCCCACCCAGCGCTCCCCAGGCCACCACAGCCCTGCCCGCTCCCGGTTCCACTCGCGCCCGGAGCCGGCGGGGAAGATCCCGTCCTGACCGGGAGGAGGGCAGGGAGGTGCTTTGCTCTCCGGTTTCTCTGCAAGTGTCTGTATGGCATTAAGGGGATTCATTTCTGTAGTGAAGTTTTCCCATCTGGAAAGGGGGAAGGGAGGATAAGACTTAATTTTGTGAGCGTGTTGGAAAACATAACACTTTTATGTGTATCCAGTAATTTGAGATCCCGGGATAATAGCACAGAGAATTATTATTATTATGACAGAAGGCATTTTTACTTCTAATGCACAAGGAAAACAAATAGCAAGAGAGTGAGCTTGGAGATCTAACATTCATTTTATTTTTATTTTTAAACTTTCTAATTTTTCAATAATTGAGACCACAGATGTTCACTTCCATATGTGCAACAACCCAGTTCCAACCCCTCCTGAACACTGATTGCCAGCTATGGAGGGAAGAAAGAATATACTAAGCAAAAACAAAGAAACGAAATATTTAAATAATAATAAAAAAAATGTTGATACTTCCGTAATTTGCAATGATTTTCTCAAACCAGCCAGAATGAGGAGAAGAATTTGACAGTGTCTGGGCTCAAAGCCATGGACAGTATCCACTGCTTAGTGTTGTATAATTTACAAACTCCTGTTCTTTCAACAACTCCTCAGAAAATGAGATTCTTAAGTAAATATATAGCAGAAAAACAACTCGGGAGAACAGAGCAACTCCTTTATATCATTCAAAAGGTGGTGGCCTCTGTGAGAGAAAACCATTTGCTGCAGTCTGCCAGAGCTAGAAGAACATCAAACAAACCAAACAACAGGAAAGCTATGAAAAAAATTTGCATGCCTTTTTGCACAGTAACCTCCTCTGCAGTGGTATGTGATACAGAGATAGGTCCTTACACGCATCTGCCATCCAGGGACACAGATTTCGTGTGACTCCCCTGGGCTCTGACACTATCGCATTACAAAAGTGACAGCAGTTGAGAAACACGGTGGAGAAAGGTGTGTGTTCGTGTTGCTGAAGCTGCTCACACTGCTGGGCTACAACTGGCTGGTTATTTTGGGGATTTTATTCATCAATCAGAAAAGAGCTCCCAAATCAGTGGTCCAAAACCTGGCTCTTGGGGGCGAGAGTGGTTGCATCCCACCATCCCCAGGGAATGAGTCTGGAGCAGAGCAGCAGGATGAGTGCATTACCTTTGCCACAGCTGGGTCAGGAAACTTAAGAAATTGCTCCTTTATTAAACATATTGGAGACTCAGCCTTGTTTGCCTACTGATATCCTTGAAGGAAGGGAATACAAAGATGAGGGTGTGAATGCTATCTGCTATATCACCACTTTCAGGCTGCTAGGACAGTTTTATTTGCTTTATAGTAATTCATTGCCAACTTCACACATAAAAGTTAAACACGCTTCTTAAATGATAACACTCAAAAGACAGTTTTCAGAAGGACAAAAAAAAATACCCACCAGAACGCAAATCTCTACTTAAAAGGGGTTAGGTGGAGGTCACAGAAAAGTGTTCCCAGGTTTCTTTCTCCTTCCCAGGTTTATTTCTCCTGGCTGTTCCAGTAAACGTGGTGACCTCGGCCACCCAAGGGACACAACAACCTGCACAGCTCTACCTTTGCAGAGCCTGGGGTGGGATAAGCACCCAAAAAAAGATGCCCCATGCAGGGTAGGACTATGCAGAAGCTCATCTCCCTCTCCCTGTGGGGCAGCTCTCCCTGAGAGCTGTTCCTGTGCTCATCCCAACCTCCTTGTGCTCCTCCCCACTCCCCAGTTCACCCCACACAAGCACATGGTGAGAGCCTTAATGCCAGCGGGCTCCAGACCAGCCATTAAATGCTCTGTTTTCTCTAGTGGTGGCAAGAACAGCTTAAAAAAGCTTTGCTTAAATGGAGTTATGAAAATATCAGCCACTGATCCAGAAGTTCTCAACAATCCAGTGATGCAAGGTCACTCCTAATTGCCTCCATCTTTCCTATTCTCTCTCCAGAGAATAATTACCTCAAGAAACAAAGTCCTGGTTTATTTTACTAAGATCCAGAAATTCCCTGCTTTTATAACAACAAGCAACTCCCCTCTTCTTCCGCTTTGGACTAAGGAGAATATTACCACTGTCAGTTATATGCAGGGGAACTGTTAACCCTTAACTCTCGCGTGGTGAAAAAATAAACTGCAGAAATAATCGCCTTGTGTTTAGAATTACTCAATACTGTTAAAACAATGATTCATTTTGCTTGTTTGTAAATGGGAAAAACAAGACCATGCTTCAAAAGCATTTATTCTGTACATTATCCAGAATAAACACTCCCCTGGAATTGTTGTCTTAGAGCGAGCAACAGCCTTTCAAACTTCCCTTTTGATTTTGAAAAATCAAAACCAAAAGGGACTATGTTAAAGCAGCCTAAACACCCAGGTTGAGGCAGCAGAGCTACGCCACTCAGTCACTATGCTGGGCTCATGAGAAATTTGAAGATTGGGCAGTAAGCAAAAAGTGGAATTTTAGAGTTGGTCCTGCAGTCCAGAGTGACTCATTGAACTGAATTCTCATTATTGTCATGGTATAATTATTACTATGGTATTTCAGATCTACAGTGTTAACTATTCAACTAAACTTTATAAAGTTTTTAAGACTTTTTTATCCTCTCTCTGGGGAGGTGCGCAGCATCCTTAATCTTCTCTAGTCTCTGTATCTTGAAGGCTTGATTCCACCAGTCTTTATTTAAAAGATGTGGTTTTGGTCCCCCTTGGAAACTCCAGAAATGATCTTGTAGATTCGAATTCTGCTCAGATCTTGTGTAAATATTACAGAGAGAGAAGCTGGAAAGACACTCTCACTTCTTTTATTAGGGGAATGGGCCCTGCCTCTCATCATGCTCCCTGTCCTTATCTTAACAACTCCCCAGTAAATTTAAAAATTGAGGAAAGTGCTTTAGTGACAGACTTAAAGACCGACTCCTCTGTCCTCAGAACAGATACAAATCAAGGTCATGACCCTGTGCTCTTCCCAAGGTGTTTAAAATTTGGTTTTCTCTTGCTTGCTTTAAATTCCATCTTCTCTCAGGGGTAGTCTTCATTCAGTGCAGATGTGCTGCTGGACTGAATGGGACTGGCAGAAACAGTCAGCAATATTTCACCCAAAGATAGGAACCATCATTTCCTACATAGATTGTAAATTATTTGTAGAAATTGAAATCCACAGACTACGCTATGTATAATGTGTGTATCATGTATTTCGCCTGTATAACAAGGGAAGCATTAACATTCTATATCTGTCTCTCTTTTTTGTGTATTCAGGTAAGTACCTCAGTAAGTGATTTTTACATCCCAAGATCATGGCAGTGGAAACAGAAAATTTGTAAACCATTGCACAGCACTCACTGCATGCCAAAAGCTGTAGCTATTTCTTTGTGTTTAATATTTTTGCATCCATGTGTACTTAAATACAAAGGCAGCATACATTTCCCAGCCTCTTTTGCCTGTAGGTGGAGGTGCTCTCATTCATGCCTGTGGATTCCCCCATTTCCCTGTGGTGGATGAGTGGACCAGGCTCTGCAGGGGGACTGGCTGTGGCAGCATCCTACCAGAGCTACCTGGAATTCTTTGGAGATGGCTTTAGGACCTTTTCCAGGCTCTGTCCTTCTGTTTTGCAGGCTCATTAGCTTTCATGGCTTGATTTCAGTGGTGTGTCTACATGACATTTATTTGCTTAATGAATTGAGGTTTTAATTCACTTATTTTGCTTTTAGCGACTGAGTGGATCCATGTTGTAAAGTTTTAAGACTTGCTCTTGAAACACTATCTTCTTGGCTAATAAACTGAGATGATGACAAGATCTGTAGTGAATATTCAAATAAATGTGATTACTTCATTTCATGTCAACAGAGGAGGTGAAAAGTGCAGCTCAACTGGCTGGGTAAGATTGGAAGGAGGGGCTGGGAAAAAGCAAGAGACAACAAAGAGATAGTTTGTAAGATTTAGTGGCTTTTTTTCAGCAGGGGTGTTGAGAAGCCAGTGTTGCAGAGTTCAACAGGGTCACACAAAGTGCAGAAACTTTCTTATATTCATTGAGAAAAGCTTGATCCAAGCTTCCAAAATTCAAACAATAGGGAAAAAGTGGATGCGCAGATGATGTGCTGCTTCTACCTAGATCAAACAGGCTGAGGTTTGCAGTGAATAGACATTATCCTTTTTATGTCAGAAGGCAGAAAGTCCACTGTCTTTCACAAACTATAACTGTGATAAGAGGGTCTTTCAGGAAATCATAAAAGACCATTAGACTAGTGATGGTGTTTCCTGGCTTGGAGATTGACTAACCCAGAAGAGCAGACTTATCTAAACGAATTTTTCGACCTCTGTGTTTGTTAATAATAAAATAATAATTTCCAAATGCAGACTGGGCAGAACTTGGTCGGGATTATTTGCACGCAGGCAATCAGCTTTGCAGCAGACACCTGAATTTGCTCATCTGGCAAGGACAACGCATCCACCTCCAGGAAGGTGATGTTCCTGGGAAAGGTGCGCCAGTGTTTGCGTTATCTGTAGGTATGATAAAATGATTTCCAGCCAAAGCGGTGATGCTGTTATGGGGAGCAATAAGATGTAATTCACACAGATAAAACCCTTGTCTCAGACGGGAACAGCAATGTAGGTCTGTTCCACTAACCTTTGCCTGGACTCCAGGGTGTCCTTGGGAGCGTCCCTATCACACTTCCATGTGCTGACTCACTCTGGGTCATAATCTTGCTCAATACTCGGGGAAAAAGTATTCTCTGTAAGCAACAGTGTTTGTGGTGTTGCTACACGTGTGAGACCATGCCAGCACGACGGAGATTTCTGTGAATAGCAATTTCCCTGCGTGTTGAGAGAGATGGGTCACCTACTCTGCCGAACAGCTGGGCTGTCACCACCCCATCGGTCCTCCTAAATCTGCTGGACACTGAGGTGGAGGTAGTTAAAGCACATTAGGCATTTTCTACCAACACAGGTGTCCTGTTCCAAACTCAGGCAGTAGAATTATTCTCAATGGTATCAGAGCAGCACGTCTAGCTGTGAGAAGAAAAAACACTCATTATCAAAAAAGAGAATGATACCTCTAGAAAATAGCACAGCCAGTTCAGCAGATCCATATTGATAATGGATAATTACATGTTTTCCCCCAGTAATTTTGCTTGGACTGCTGTATCTTGTTGAGGTCTGTAGTCCATGATGAAACTCCAGTTCTGTCTTGCTATTCTAAAAATCTGCTCTAAGAACACTGGTCTGAAAATGCATGTGATGGACCACATAAATTGTTTGTCTCTTGTAAAAACTCAAAAGGTTTTCCAGTTTCATCTTTTGGAGTTTTAATCTTTTAAAAGCATGTTCAGATTATACTCATTTGATTTTAGTGAGATTGGGCTCTGAAATAAATGGGCTGTGCACACACACTAACACATGTGGAATTCCTTTTCAGTAATCCTCAAAGAGGCTTTTGATTTTACTTCTGATTCATCAAAAAAAAAAGCACCAGTGAGCAAGTGGGATGTGCACAGGGATTTAGATGGCTCCAAGGTCACCACATACATTTACATAGGAAACACATGGCTATGGGAAAACTCTCTACTTGGCTGTAAAATGGGTTTACAAAATGTAAAACTGAGGTGTGTTCACAGAATCTTACTCTCAAACAGATAAAAATCCTGTGAATCAAAGGCCAGTTGGAGAGAAATGGAATCGGAATGGATAAGGCAGCTCATCGGCAGCTTAACAACACCATCCCGGAGGCAAATCCACAGCCCACAGCTCTGGGGACTGCTCCAGCAGAGTCAGCAGGGGCTGGGTGGCACTCAAGGGAAAATCCTCATCCACCTTCCAGCACTGTGATCACCCCTGAGGATGAAAAAGAGGAAAAATGGGCCTTGGGGCAGCAACCACTGAATCATAGGGCTGGTCTGTATTCTCGTGCAGGAGGAAGCCTTTGGCAGATGCAAAGGTCTGGCAGGTATGGGAGGAGCTGGAGGAGGGATTCGTGCTCCTGCACAAGTCTCAGTCTCACCTGAAGCCATGAGAGGGGCACTGGGATGAGCATGGGGCTGGGGACACACTCATCCCATGGCTCTGGGAAAGCAGGACATCTCCTGTGCAGAGCTGTGCCCTGCCCGTGCTGCCATTCACCCCTGAGAATAAGGGGAAAGCTCCAGCTATTGTTCAGGTCCTGAAAGTCTTTTATTAGAGAAGAATAAGCCCGAAATGCAACAGCTTTTTTGGTGAAGGAAGCTTCACGTGACTCATCCATCACAAGCTTTATTATTGCTTCAGACCCTACTGCAGGTTTACAACCAGATGTTTTAGGGACCCTGCATTTTCCCCGTGAAATATTCCCTGCACCGTGTTTAGAGCCGACAGGCAGGTGGTTGTAAAGTCAACCATAACAGTCAAGGCTGGCAAGTTTTGCCTCAACACGATAAAAAAGTCCGTTATTAATATTCTGTGATTAATGATTGTATATTATAAATGTACATTATTAAGTATAATATACTCTCAGTATTTTATTGCTCCTTTTATGATATGACAGGCAAACCTATGAGAGCATATTTAATGCATTCACACGCCCATATTGTGGGTGTAATTTACACAAACTGTAGAGATGGTTTAAAATGTATCTGAAAAGGACACAATAAAGGTTGGTGGGACTCCAGCGTAACCCAAATTATTCCTTATGGTTGCATCTTCTCTAGGAAGAATTTGGCATTCTTCATAATCTCTAAATTTCTGCAATTTAGGGCAACTGCGGAAGGTAAAATTGGGGGAAAAATTAGTGTTGGAAGTGTAGCCTTGTGAAAAACTCTCCAAACTTTGAAAAATCTAATGCAGTCTAATGCAGGCAGGAAAGGGAAATGCTGTGAGGTATCAAAATTAGTGTCCTGCCCCAAGAGTAGAACAAGCAGAATTAAAAATTGCCTCAAGTTCCTTAAAGTGCTCATTTTGGTGAGCTCAGACACAGATGCAGCATTTGGGAACCTGCACTGGCTTGACTGGCCACCACCTGCAGCCAAGGCTTAGAGAGATAAAGCAGCGAACAGGTACATTGCATCAACCAACCCCTCCGTATTAATTATCAACTCTCCTGGCTCTCAGTCAGGTCTCCAGGCACTGCAGCAGCTCCTGCAGGAGGGAAGGTGCACTGATAGTCTCTGGAGGATGTTGGCTGGTGCTGAGGCTCCTGCTGCCCCTGGGAGGAGTGTTCTGCACACAACCCCTTCTTTCTTCAGGGCACCTTTCTCAGCAAGGACCAGCTCCCAGCCAGGTTCCTCCTAATATTTTCTCCAGCATTTACCTTTCACTCTCATTTCTCCTAACTGTTTCACATAAGAAAAAATTCCCCTTCCTCAGTATGTCAAAATGCACTATCATAATTCATCGACACGCTGTTAAAAGAAAAACGTGTTTCAAACATCTGGATAAATGCACAAGTGTGTGCAAATAGGGTACCTTGGGCAACTCCATTTGTTAGCACCAATCTGCAGGGGTAAATTCCTGACTGTAGGAGCAGCAGAGACGTCCACAGATAAATGGGCTTCTGGGTCAAATTCCCCGAGCTGCAGAGATCTTTCTTTGCAGCTTATCTGTGTCGTGTTGGGGTGCCTCCTATTCAAAGATATGTGCGTAGTTAAGAAAGCAAGAAAACTTGAGGGCAAACAACAGAATAAAAAAAGAAACAGAGGGTGCCATGGAAATCCTTACGCAGACTGGGGCTAAGTAATTTAGAGAGATTTTAACTTAGAGAGGTCTTACCCAAGAATCAAGATGATGTGAGCTCAGAGGCCACAACCTATATGCTACAATAAAATAGACAACAGGGTCTGCTAATAAATGCTGACAAAGGCAACAATTTTTTATACTGAGCATTGCAGGGCTTTCTTGCCCTTTAAAGGCAGTGTTTCTCATTAATGGAGTGCAGCAGTTCACATGTGGATCAAGGATCCTGGATCCAGGGCCTGGTGTAGCTGTGCAAGTTTTGCCCTTCATGCAGCAGTGACTGTGCCAGCAGCAGCTCCCAAGCTGCCCCTAAAATAGTAAACTCACCTTCACTAGAAATTTTGATCATCCCAAATGATGAAAAAGGCTGAAGGGATCTCTGACACATTTGTCTTCAAGAGGAGGAATAGACCCTCTTCTTGCATGGCATGTTCTCGCTAAGAACTTATATTTCAATCAATTTTTACGTTATTAATTCAGTCAATCACGCAAAAACCCCAAGCACCCAATACATTCTTTGACTACAGATGAAAAAACATATGTACAAGAGCCACATTTTTAGTTGTAGCCTCCTTTAGTGGGATTTATTTCTCCAGTCAGCACGAGCTGACTTGGCCAGTGGTCTGACCCCGGCAGCTCTGGGTTACAGTCCCTGCAGGAGTCGGATGCTTGGCTCTGCTAAAAAACATCACGTGGAAGAACTTGGTGGCAACTTCTGAAAACTTGAGCTCAAGGGACTTGTGCTATTGCCTGCAAAGGAGATGGGGGAGAGGGCATTTTTATCTTAAAACTGTTGTAAAATGTGTTTATAATCACACAGGAGCAGGTCATTTGTTTCCAGAGGAGGTGGTTATCCAGGTCAGTGGAGAATTTCAGTGTTCAGCTAGTGAAGATGAGCTTGCACAAACTATACCCAGCTTTGATACAAATACAAAAAAGCTTTTAGGTTTGTTTCTCCTTTTTTTCCTTTAACGGGTAGGTAATTCCTCTCTACTCCAGTCCACTTGGAATACCATGACTGGAGTTATTGTCTACTGAATTGGTTGTATTCCACAGGACTGCCTTGTTAGTGACTAGAGAAAACCCATAAGTAATAATTAGTACAGCTCGGATGCAAGAGTAAAATCTTTGGGACTGGGACTCTCTGGTGCTGCAGGTTTGGTCATTTCTTTCCACAGCATTGCATCTGCCACCCAAAACCTTGCCAACAGCCTCTGGATGAAGGTGTATCCTTGTGTTTCTTTCTGACACAACCAGCATATTTAACATTATAACATCCCAAAAGCAGCCTCCTTCTTCATCCAGTTCACCTCAGAGACAGTTTGGCTTCAAAGCACAGATGGGCCATTAACATACGACTGTTGTTGGGCATAAATAACCCAAAAAAATACCTAACACAGCTGGAGTCGAGCACATTCTGAAACACTGAAAACAAAAGAGGCAAACTTATCCACCCCATAATTTCTGCAGTCAATGGAGGCTGCTGAGCAGCACTGAGAACTGGGCTGCCTGCTCAGACACGGAAAAGTAGAGTTTCTAAACCTAACACTCTAAGGCAGCAAGTCTGAAACTGGTCATTTTAACCTACCTATATCCTGTTTCTTTCACTACTATGCATTTAAATAGAGCAAATTCTAATGCATAACGCTGATGCTGGGAAATAGAATATCTGTAAAGTGCCTTGGAAACATCAGCTGGAAGATGCTGTAAGAGAGCAAAGCCCTACCCTCATTTTCCAAGGAGAGAATTCCAAATTCTAGGCAACTTGCCCAGTCATGACACTTTAGGCAAAGTGCCACTGGAAAACATTTTGTGCCATCCCAAATCACTTTTCCCTGGGATGGTTTTAACACAACGCCAGCCTTAAGCTCCCACGAAATGAAGGCTTGCCCTGTTTCCTACACAGTGTCTGTGATCCACCCAGCTGTCCTCCCTCATTTCAGCAGTTTGCTGTTCCCCTGTAGGTGACAGCAGCCAGCAGGGAGCAGCTGAAATCCCAGTGCAACCTCCCCTGCTCCCGGCCAGGTGCAGGAACCCATCCTTCCACAAAACTCGACAGAAAGTCTTGTAATAACATTTCCTGAGGGCAACCTGTTGGGGAGAACAGTGTGAAGTCATAGAGGTAGCGTTACCTCTGAAATGTGTGAAATACTGATAAGGGCAAT
Source organism: Mystacornis crossleyi (assembly GCA_013400655.1). Lineage (NCBI taxonomy): Eukaryota > Metazoa > Chordata > Aves > Passeriformes > Timaliidae > Mystacornis > Mystacornis crossleyi. Next base: position 96,468 of record VYZQ01007692.1, on the reverse strand, counting down.
ATTTCTTCATCACATAAAAAAACCAAGAAATCCTACCAAGAGGTACATCACTATTTAACTGGATAATCACATTCCAAGGTACAAAGTGTAAAGCTCAAAAAATGCCACTTTTCTAAACATTGTAGAGAGACACATCTATGTCATCAGAGGTCAGTTTGTCACGACTCAGAAGAAGCTCCATCAAACATACATTTTATTTCCTCAGCAGTCTGTTGACACTGACTATTTCTGTCTCAATTAAGTGACTGACCAGACGGTTTTACCATATAGATGGGCAGTGGATGGGAATGAACTCTGACCCATTTAAATTAAGTCTAATATTTCTTGTTCCAGGCCAACAATGGTCTGGGGAAGCCCTGCCTTTGACCTGCTGGGTACATACAATCATATACATAAAGGAACTATACAAAATAGAGCCTGGATTGTTTAAAAGATAAGCCTGTTCCTCTGAGGTTAGGGATTCATATCATGGAAGATTAAATCTTATCTAGATTTAATCTATAGATAGGAAAATAAACTTAGTGAAGAATTTTATAAATTAGACTCAATAAGGGTAATTATGACGCCATATGTATTTTTTATCTATTCTTCAATAGGGAAAATTAACTTGGCCTTGATCCCACCTTTATTTTATTATCCATCTCCTACCAAGAGCATTTAGAAGAAAAGAATCATTTCTTGCCTTTTTTTTGGTTAAACAGGCAATAAAATTGGCATTTTCATGCATGCACACTGGACCTGGTGCAGGTCTTTTCTTGCTGCTAAAACCTTCTTAATTACTGGATGCAAACAGTTAATGCAGGCCACAAACAGCGGAATCCCAAGCCTGACACTGGTCTGAAAGGGCTTTTTTCTCCTCTTTGAACTGCACCAACACGCTGTGAGCCATAAGGCAAACTGCAGAGAACCTGTAACGTTATATTAAATCTTTGCAATGCTGCATTTCTCATGGTCACAATAAGTTTGATGAGATTAGAAAATAAATCGGACTGTGGTCGCTGTGCACCATCAAAGAACACAAAATGGCTCCACTGTACATTGGTGCTAAAAAGTATTAAATAAATTCCGCTGACCTAATTTTTTAATGTTCTCATAGTTGGCAATATATATGTATACACACACAGGCACATTTTTCACATATTTAACCAGTAATAACTTTTATCACCACAATTTTGCTATTGATTGCTTCTTTAGCAGCAAAATGCATCACAAACAGAAATGAATGAAGCTGTCGGGAAGAAAGTTCTATGGTAGCTTTACTGTCAGTTCCCATCATAAATAACCATGACATCATATGAGTCTTATCTACGGGTTGCTCTTACTGATCAATGGCATCACTCTAGTAGTGTAAATAGCTTCTAATGTCCCATCTTCCACCTTCAAATAGATTCTGATTATTTATGATGGCTGTTAGGTTACAAGTCTGAGCTGCGGTTTGGATTTATTTTCTACTTACAGCTGCTGTGGATTTCAAGTTAGATAGGATTATTTTTTAGTTAAGATGATGAAATGGGATAGACCTGTCATGGAGCCTAGAAAAACCTTCATCTCATTTACTCTCTGTAGCAATTTGACTGTGAATCCAAAGACCTTAAAGGCTTTTCATTAAATAATTCAAAATGTTAAAACAGAGAGTGCTGGTTACTTTTGCCAGGTTCAGAGCAGCCTAATCAATTTACAGTTAAAAAGAAAAGGAATAATATTTTTCCTTGTTACTAAACTACAAAGCAGTTTCATTATGTGCAGAACTGTATAACACAGCCTTACAAAATTGTCACGAAAATATAACAGCCAACAGAAAAATCTGCTTGTCAGCTTTTCCCATGGTGATCATGAAAAAACTAATGATGTTTTACTCACTCACTCAACAAAAACTATTCACCCCCAGGCCAGTCGATATTTGGAAGGATGATATAATCTCTATATTTCTTATGATAATGAAAGTCATGTCTGCCTGAATACAGAGCTCCAGACATTTATTTTTTTTAATATCTATTGCATTCTCACACCCCAAAATGGATCTTATAATTGAGAACTGGGACACGCAGAACAACAGCACACTGAGAAACAAATGCACATAGGTTTCCACTTGCCACAACAGATTAGGGGGGTCAATGGCACGTTAACTAATTCATTATTTAAATTTCCAGAGTCAAGTTCCTTTCTTGCATTACATTTAGCAAGTGCACCAAGTTGAGGGGCATTCTTGAGAGAATGGGTCATTTTTCCCAGCATCAACAATAATTAATAAATGGTTAGTGTTGTCCAGCTCATTTCTCTAAAGAAAACACCCTAATGACACGGAGGGGAAAATCAATAAGGATAAAAATGCAGCAGTGATAAATATTCTGCTACTCTTATCCTTTGGTGACCTTCTGAGGGGCTTCAGATTTAAAGGCTCATCCCACAACAGTCTTTTATTCCCGTCTTTACCATAATTCATCAGTTAATATGTAACTATGAGCTGATTACTACTTATCTGTAAATGTCTTTTATGCAACAGCAGTGCACAAGCCCCTCAGTGGAACAAACCTGGTGCATTTTTTTAGCTTCCCTTATGGCAATTTAGTTGTGAATGATAACAAACTTGTAATGGTATTTGGTATGATAACTCGACAATGCAAAGATCTTTGGGTTTGGCCTGAAAGAATCCAAAACACGCTCCAATCTTTGTATCTGGGTGACAAGCACTTATTTTTCCATCCAGTATTTCCTCCTTAAGATTGTTCTGCCTGGTGAAGAGCTGTTGTGCTCAGAACAGCGCACACCTCCGAGCACTGCCTTGCCTTGGTTAAAGAGTAACCACAGCACCAGAGGTCACCTGGAAATGGAAAGTCTTTAAAACACGCCAGCAAAATCACTGTCTGGGCTGGAGGCTTTCAAAAGACAGTTTAGTAATTACCAATAAAACCCTGATGGCGCTTTTCCAGTCTCTACTATTGTCTGAGCTTACAGAAGCACTCCGCGATAGCGTCGTTTTCGCGCGTCCCCTCTCCCACCCGTGGCACTTTCCCCCTTTTTTCTTTCCCAACGCGATAATCAGTTTCTTATGCCTTAGGTGAAGTTAAAACCTCGGCGGGGAGAAGGAGGGAATGCGGCTGCTGGGCGCTGACAATGGCTGTTCTGTCACCGCCAGGCGCTGGTGGCCATCGGGAAGCGTGGACGAGTCCAGCCACTTGATGCCAGGGTGGATGATTTATTGCCTAAGTGTCTTCGGTGGCAATTGGACCCCTTCCCGCTGTCACTCACGCCTTGCAAAGATTTGGTCCTAAAGAAGAGATTCCCCCCTGGTCTAAAGAGATTACAATGCTTGTCATAAAGTGTCTTTTAGTGGAGGGAAATGGGTATGAAAATGGGTAAAGAAAGGAAACAATCAGAAGAGGAGAGAAGATGGATGTTCTGTAACCTTTTCTCAGAGACCCATTTCTCCTTCTTTTTCTCCTGTCTTTAGCAGGTTTTTGTTTTGGCTGATGACAATGCGTAATAGCCTGATAAATTGATTTTGTGAGTCCCCTTTCTCATCTCTTGAGAAGACACTAACTCGTTGGGACTTCAGAGGGCTCTCAGAGGCAGGAGACAACAATTAGTTTGTTGGGGATGTCAGAAAGGAGCTTCAAAGTTTTGCCAGGAAAAATCCTTTCTGACAGATCAGTGCTGACAACGTTGGCAGCTGCTAGGAAAAGTGGAGCTGGAAACTCCCTCCGACTCTCAGGAGCAGGGAAAAATTGCAGGACATTAACTCTGTACAGTGGGTCGGGCACTGGAGCTGTTGCTTTTCACTGAAGCATGTATGGCAATGACTAAAGATTTCCACCGGATGAAAGAGTAAGAAACATTTAAAATCAAAAATTTTCAAGGTTTTTGGTTTGGTTTTTTTTTTTACAAAACCTTAATACACAACTTTTAAAAATTTCCACAAAATCAAGAAAGCATATTATAGCAAGATATGCTTCTGCAGAGTTGAAATTGGCGGTCTTGATACTTGTTCTAAAAACACATTGTGGAAATACTGGTTTATGTTTTAAAAGTGAAGCTTTGAAACGGTCAATTTTTTTTTTTTTTGCCTCTTGCAAAGCCAAGAAAATCCTTCATGACCTTCTGAAAACACACATCAAAAGCAACTGCATCGAGGTATGTCTGTGTGCCCACCAGTACAGGAATCCCCGCAGAAGAGCTCTGCATATAAAACCTCCTGAACTCAGCAATCTTGAATTTCTAAGCCTGGAAGTAAAAATATCAGCCATTTCCTTAAGGGAGAAGCACTGGTCAGTCCAGGCTTGCTAAAAAAACCCACTAGAACCAGTTTGTTGACAGATCACAGCCCCAAAGGGAAGCTGTGTTTCACAGGTTTTGGGGAGGAGGATCTGACACCGAAACCTGGCAAAGGCTTTGTGAACTTCCACAAAAGCAGCTGAGGACAATTAGTCTCTATTAAATTGATAGGGTCACGTTGCACAATGCAACTGCATTCCAGGAGAAGGGCATTGCACATGTCGATATGGGCTCTGGCACATCTGTTGGTTCCCTCATATACGTTATGAGACACAAACATTTATGTTTTATTTCACCACAGTTAATATGGATTTTTGCTGTTAAGCGGAAGATGCCTAATATTGTGATTATTGGTAAATTTTCATTTTCTCTTCAGACTCTCCTGTGCTATAGTTTTAGTGGAGATCTCAGAGAAGCAAAAGTAACTTTTATTTTAAAATTTCTAGGAAAGATAAACTCTCAATACCAATATATCTATGTGATAAATCAACAAAAAGTTGTTTTTAAAACTTTAGGAATCTTTTATTGTTATCATCCTATACCATATGTATATTTGACATAGGTTGGTCCCTACCCACCCTATTGCTTCCTCTGTATATTTCCTTGATAAACTGCAGTGAGCTGGGAATAAATCACATCCTGTCGGAACAGATCCTGCACAAAGAAAGCTTCCACTGAACAGAACTCATTTGAAGAGGAAGAGGAGGGATGAAATGTATTGATAAGGAACTAAACCAGACCTTTCAAACTCGGGGAGAAAAGGACACGCTGTACATTCAGTAGTTACAGCCAATTTCATGGGAGTATAAATTGCTTTGCTAGAAATCTCTTCAGGTGCATTAATGCTGCGGTAAAGACACAGCACTGGAGTAGTAATTGCAAAGTCATTTGCTGGCTTTTAAAATCACATCAGTCCTGATAATATCACCCAGAGTTGTACATCCTGCTAGGAGCAGCCTATTAATATCACACACAACAAGGGTTGAACAGATCTTGAGTGAAGCCCGGATTACTGGAAAGGTGAGACAAGTCTGGTTGAGAGAGCTGCAGACAAAGTTAGGCCCAGCAGACATTTCTCAGTCCATTGGCTGTTTCGAGCTGTCACTGGGAGGTGAAAGAGAATCAGGGTATGCAGGGAAAAATGCCCTTCGAGTGGGAGAGAAAATATGCTTTTTTCTTTCAAAGATACACTAGAACTCAATCAGGCTATTAATCAAATAGATAAAACTGGCACTTCAGTCCCTGCTGCTAACAGAACTCTGTGCAGTAACAAAACCTTCTCAACACACCAGGAGACTCTTAAAATTCAAGCACTCTCAAACTCAGCAGCACCCCTGAGAGCCACAAATTGAGAGAAATTAATTCTGTGCCTCTGCACCCCTCATTACCAGGAGAGCTGAAGTAGGTCAAATGCAAGTTAATCTCTTAAATTCCACTTTTGTACACGGATGTTAAAGCAGCCATTACTTTTGTACTGGCAAATGTCTCCGGGCTAAAGTGCAGAACTTTAATAAACCATAACAGGTTGGTATTGAATATAATTCCAGGTGAATGCCTGAAACTTTTCATTTAAACATTTTAGTGTTGTCCCCAGAAATGCCCACCTCATGCGTCACTATAACAAGCACGTCTGAAGGGTTTAGCTGCACCTAAATGACTATTTGCGATAAAACTTCATTCTTTTGGAATTAGTAAATGTGCATGAATGTTAAAACAACTTATTTTTTCATGTCAAAGAAGAAACAACAATGCCAAACAGAGTAGTGTGCTAAAGATGATGCCAGGAGAGAGGCAAACATGTTTTAAAGGAAACAAGCCCCTGCTGAATGATGCAATAATCCCCTTCACACAGCAACACTTATGTCAAGAGATGTCCAGCAAAATTTAAATGTTCCAGCCCTCATTTCAGTACACATTCAGTACAAAGGTGGCTCAGGCGTGTATTTATAAGTGAACAGACACCTTCAAAATCCAGTCTGGGCTCCTTACTGACAAAACCCACCAACGCTGTATTTTGATTTTTTCTACTGGTGCATCAGTCCTGAGAACTCAGCTTTTAAACTGTTTCCCCAAGGAGCAGCATCGTGGGTAGGAACACAAGAGGCTGGTGTTACTCCTGTTAAAACCAGTGGCAAAATTGCCTTGCTCTGGAGTTGTGGTCTCAGCCTGTGTAAATGCACCCACAGAAGGTATCACATTCATCTCAGAGAGTTACTCAACCAGAATTGTGATTTTTAGATCATATACTTCATCAGACCTTGCACACAGCTCCTGCTGATGCCAAAGGGAATTGCAAGCATGGGAAGAGTACATTAGATTGTCTACAGTGACTTCCCTTCTCCTGCTAATTCATTCATGGGTGATGGCCCTACCAACAGTAGCAATTCCATGAAAAACAACATATTCCTGTCCTAAGCATTCCACACTTACATAAAAAACCTTGGAGAGAATCACATATCATCAGGTCAAAGCCGTACCTCAGTATGAACTGGCCATTGCACATTTCTCCCTGCTCCTAATGCATCTTCAGAAAACACCCTGGTTGTCAGAAATTTCAGCTAATGATCCCAAATGTCAGCCTAAGTTCAGTAGCTTTCTACAGATGGTGTAGCACCTACAAAGAGAATAGTCAAGCGGGAAGGCTTCTTTAATATATTCGAAGAAACATACAAGTCCAATGTCAACAAAACCAAATCAAACAAAAAAAAAGAAAAGAAAAACAACCCCAAACCTACGAAAGATGATTTTTATATTGTGATAAATACTGGTAGCTTTTTGAAATATTGTTTAACAACTGCAGTAATATAATGCTGAACCTCTGCTTCTGCACATACAGCCTGCACATGCACAGAGTCATAGATTTATTGCCGTGATCATGTGTTAGACAGTTGTGTTGATTCCTCCATATCTTTAGACGCAAGTAATAATGACAATTTTTGGAGGTAATAAAATTTCCCGTGTCTCTCGCATTAATGTGTTTCTATCACTAACTTCTTAGAGGCATTTGGAAACAATCAAGTTCTTATTTTAAGGAGCCTTAAGATAAGGTATCTGTGAGCTCTGCACTTGGGGTAATTGATCACATTTGTTTCCTGTAGGATGGTTTGACTCCTCTTTCCCTTAAACTTGGCATGTTTCTCATTACCCTATGCCTTGTTAGCCCGGTAGAAATGTTCTGCCGTGGTGAGTGAAAACAGGACGATACTATTACAAACCACATCTAATCAGGGATGGCAGCCCTTCCCCATCTCCGGGACCTCGAGCACCCGGAATCCGTTCCGCAGAGCCCTCCAAGGGAAGCAGGTACGTGCTGCTCTCCTGGGTCCAGCTGCACTTCTGGCCTCCAGGCTGGAGTCCTACAAGGTGGTTCTGCTTCAGGAAGGGACCACAAACGCCAGAAGAAGACAGGAAGTGCACTCAAGTCTGTTTTTCCTTCTGAAGATAAGAGCTGTAAATTCAGGAAGCATCCTTGCCTTAGTTATCAAATGCCACATCGTAGCATTTGTCTGCAAGGGGGGTTTTAATTTCACAGTTCAACAGGGTTTACTTAAAAACAGCCCTGTTATTCACATAGCATTAAAAAAAAAAAAAAGCCATTAAATTTGCTCCCAGCAAAAGAAAAAATTCAGGTTTTTTCATGGTCTGTCTTTACATTGGGTTTATTATGTTGGAGTGGATCATGCTCTGCTTACGTTAAAGGAAAGTCATGGCGCTACATCTACTTTTACCAGCAGAGAATTTGTCCTCATTTATTTTGATTGAAAAACTGCTGTTATGTTACATTGTAAACGGACCGGTCCTGTTGCATGAAAAATGTGCAGTGCTGTATTTTTAATTTCCTCTTCTTTGCATTCCTTCTCCCCCTTTCCTACCAACAGTCACAACAAGAAAACCTGAGCATTTACCAGAAAGACAGAGAAGCAACTTTACCTCTAAACTCAAAGCCATGTTTGTACATGAACCAGCAGGGAGGATTTTAATCAGGCCTTGCTGGCTCCGAGAAATCACCTACGGACAGCACAAAACTGCTGCAGGAAGAGAGGCTGGGAGGAGGCAGGCTTTAGGGGCATTTCATTTCACTTGCTATAGACTTGTTTCTTGTAAGATCTCGTTTAAAGAGCCAGGGAGTTTTTACCTACTGAGAAAATAGCCTGTAACAGCCTTTAAAATTCTTGCAGCTGGCCAGGTTTGGTATTCCAAGGTAAAAGTCTCTTGCCACTAAGGGATCTGCAGTGCTTTCACTAAGTGCTCTTATATTCAAAAACTAATGCTGAAGTTATTATTAGCAACACTATCTTCATCTCACTGAATTTAATATTCAGAGTTGGCTACCACTGAAATATTTCAGTTTAGCAGAAAGCAAATACTTCATTAGGAAAAGGTTAAACCCAGGGAGGGATCATTACAGAGTTTAATCGATGGTAAAAAAAATAAAACTACTAAGTGGGAAAGAAAATCCTGTACTTGTAGTGAAAATAGATCTCACCAAGAAATGAAACATTTCTGGCTGTTTCTTCTTTGAATTCCTCTCTTTTCCAAATATGCTTTTCATGCTGTATCTCTGCAGTTCACTGTAATCTACCTAATTTGTTCCCATGCTCTTTCTGGGCTGTCTTTCCTCTCTGACCATCTTGAGAACTTCACACATTGTCAACCTATCATAGGTGAAAGCTTTTGAAGATCTACTACTTTTCTCCAAGCCTAATAAGGTCAGCGACCTTTCAAGCTCTACTATTTCCTTTTCTATCATTAGCCTGATACGGGCATCAGCTACCTCTCAATTTTCTTCATCTCTTCAATGCCTCACTTCTTCTTTTGGACACTGTCTAATTAGGAACTTAATTTCCTCTTCCCTGATGGAGTTTTTGATAATAGAGAGATCCTATTCACCCCTGAATCACAGAGCAACACTACGATTTCCTGCTCAGGGGTGTCTTCAGGTATGTTAATTAATTTTCATGGTGGCGGCTCTGCCACAAAACCACAATAGAGCAACAGCTCCCGTAGGAAATCCACCGGTGGGGAACGGCCCTGCCCAAACTCGGTCAGGCTGAGTTTGGAGTGAAGGAGGGCTGCAGTCATGGAAGTAGCCAAGGATGAGGCTTTGATGCCCTGCAGAGCTCATTTTGCCTTTCTGAGCCAGCAGTGGCTTCTCTGCAGGAAAGGCACCACCTTTCACCAGCTTCTGGGAGACTTTGCCACATCCCCATTCCCCAGACCCGCTGTGCTCCAGGAGAGGACTTGCCCCTGCCCCATGGCCATGTGCCACAGCCAAGACCTGTCCACTTTTCCCACACACAAACCACTGAGAACCTCAATCACACAGAGGTGAAAAAGGGTCTGGGAGGAGCCCAACATTTTTTTTCAGAACTGAGATTTTTTAAGTAATACCAAAAAGTGGCCATTTTTTTGGATGAGCAATTATGGGCGAAGAAAATGCATTCTGTGGGAAAATCTTCATGCTAATTTAAAAGCAAAATGCTGTCCAAATAAACAGCCTTTCACCTCTTGCTACACTATTAAGGAAATTTATGATTTGTTCAGTTTTCTTTAGCACTTTTACTGCATTTTTCTTTCCGCAGAGTCACTGGCTGCTCTGCCACGAGCCGTGCCCTTCCTCCCCAGCCAGGGGATGTGCCAGGGTTGCTCTGCCATCCTCAAGACGCTGAGAAATTTTTGGTAGGAGACCTATAACTCATCTATGTACATCTCTGTTGGCTCGCATAGCAAGTGCTGGGAGCAGAGCTGTGCTGGGGTTGCTGGCCTTGCTTCAGGAAGATATTTGGCAGCCTCTGGCATGTCTGTCTGGGAAATTTGGGCAGTTTCTGCTCAGTGCTTGATGAAAGAGGTGCCAGGGCTGCCCTAGGGATGCAGAACTGGCAGAGACAAGGACACACCCACAGATGCTCCCACACCCCCACCCTGCGACAAGGTGGCAAGAAACAGGAGAGTAACTGGGAATTCCCTCCCCTTCTCCCCATCAGTATCTTTTTTCTCAGGTTTTTGTGGCTGGCAGTAAACACAAATATATCTATTTAAAAAACCAAAACCAAAGCAGCAAAGCCTGCAGCCTGCTTGTCTTGTGTCAGGGACAGTTCTGCGGCCAAACTGCGTGATATTGGGGCAGAAGGCAAACATGATGTTTGCATTCCCCTTCCACTGATCCTCTCTTGGTCATTCCCCGTCTGTTCTCTGACACAACCCAGCGTAAGACCTGAAGTCTCCAACAGAAAGCATCACCTCCTGCTGTTGTCACAGCCCCTCCGCACTGGGAGGACGGGGCTGCCTTGAGGATCAGGCACTGGGGCAGGACTGGGGCACCCGGGGTCCCTGTCTCGCTTGCCTGAGGATTCCCTGGGCTCCTCAGGGCTGGGCAGACCCCCTCACACTCAACATGACCTCGTGCCTGGCAAAAAGCTTGCTCAAAACCACCACTGGCACATGCAGAGGGGATTTTTTATTTCAACATTTTCTTGGTTTCAGTTAGCCTTTTGAAAGCCTCAAAAATTTGGAGGTGAGACTCCCCCAAAACCCCTCACCAGCACCAAGACACGCCTGTCCCTCTTGCACACCTATATCTCAAAATGAGCACATTCCTTCACAGATTTTTAAATTTATCCACAAAGTTTCTTAATAATTTTTTGCCTCTAAAATAAAGCATTCCCTTCTGCACTGTCAAAACAGAAAAAACTTTGAGACCGAGTGGTGCATCTAGAGAAGGTTTTTGCCCCTGCACGCCACTGTTTGTGCATTTTCCCTTCCTTTCTTAAGCCTGGGCTTGAGCTTTGAGGTATTCTGCAAACAAGACCCAAGAGAGACACAATTAGACTCCCCTGGAGACTGACCCCTTATAGTGCCCACCTGTAGCCAGACCCAGATAGCATCCCAGTGCAATGAATTAGCACTCTAAGCTGATTAGAGCAGCTCTGCACAACTCTATTTTATTGACACAATGAAGAGAGGACAGAAAAGGGCCTGAAATGAGAAAATCATTTCCATGCTGACTGAATTAAAAGAACAAAAGAGCTCCTTGCAGTTGCAGCATTCAATTTGTCGGAAAAAAAGGAAGCCACTTAATGGATCACAATAGATCTGAGCAGACAGATGAAATTTAAAACTTCGGCATGAGTGCGATTACCAGCTAAACATATTCTCAATCATTTCCTCCATATGCATAATTTAGTTGGATTGTTTACTTTGAGGGTTTGTTGGGGTTTTTTTGCAAAAACGCTATGTGAGATGTTATCTCCTAAGTGTCTTTGCATCCCATTTTTCCCAGTCCGGAAGGTTGTTGTGTTGGCTGGTAATACATTTTGTTGTAACACAAATTGCACTAAATTGTGGCTGCCTACGTTTCCCTTTCTCC
>VYZQ01007692.1:50739-81758 GCA_013400655.1 Mystacornis crossleyi | reverse complement strand
TCCTGCCACATAATGCTCCATCATTCTGTCAGTTCTGACATGGCATCTGAATTTTTTTGAATCACTAAACACTTTTGGGACTCTGGTCCTTATTATCTTTCCTTAGTTTCTATACTGGCTCGGCAATGCTGAAAAATGTAAAATGTGCAAACAAGGTAGTGGACGGCTCGGGCTTTTTGTCGTCTAATCCTCAGCCCCTCATTCATGCTCACTGTTAATCTCTTAAGACATTATAAAACTGTTAGACAAAGAAATGTGAATACCTCTGCTTCTCAGCAGAATGGGAGGAAACCAAGGAAAATCTGGATCATGCTAAGCTTTTCTTTTCACCACAAAAATGGTAACTTAAACCTGTTGCATCAAATTATTTATAATTCCCAACACTAAGGCTGGAGAATTTTTTTCTTCTTCAGCATTACAGAGCCTGGCAATGCCACAGGAGGAGGAACGGTACTACTGAGCCTTTCCAAACACATCAAATGTAGAAGTTACATACAAAAAATCCTACAAAGCCAATCAGAATACGGGCAAATTGGGTTTTAATCCCTCTTCTGCTTTGTGTTCAGCATGGCACAGGACTCACGGTGCTGTCAGGGCTGCTGGAGACCACTTTGGGGGATTTCTGTGCTGCAGAAGGACCAGGGGCTCGGTGGTGTTGGGTCTGATGGTGGGGATGCTGGATGGGGTAGGGCACGGGCGCCTCCAGGCTGGCTGAAGCTTTCCTGGCTGGACGGGACCAGGGCCCCATTTCACATTAATCCAGCTCTGTTTGGAGCCGTCTGCTGTTTCAGGTCATCATTTCACTCCTCCTGACTCCCACTGCTGCGGGGGCATTAGCATGGGGACAAAAGCTGCTCAAGCACCTATTCTAAACCCATTCAAGCTCAAACCCACTAAAAATCACACCCAAAATGATAGTGTTCCAATCAGCTAAATTTTTTTATTCAGGAATGCTGGGGCTGAAAACCAGAATTTTCATTTTCTACTTCTGCATTGTTGTCATGGGTAGTGGGATCAGATAGTCCAGTCCTAAAAATGCTCCAGAAGCACAAAAGTATTTGAATGCAAATGCCAAACAAGTCGCTCTCCCTGAGCTAAATATCTACCACGAGGGTTTCTTTACACACAGAAACTTCTGTTAAAGTCATAATCTTCAAATAATTATTTAAACTGTTGTGAAATCTGCCCAAAACATGTTTTATTCATCTCTGTTTGCATTAGTGTGGGGAAAAAAGGCTTTAGTGAAGGAAGTTGAGATGTTGCCTTTTTTGCAACAATGCCAGCCATCAAATTGGTGAGATGACTTGAGAAAATCAGCTTTATAAAAGGGAATAGAGAGGGTCCATATTGGTAGGGGTTGAGCTGCTTTGCCAAGAGTGGAACTGGTGATATTTCAAGCAGAGGAAAGAGTTTGTGGGGAGGAATGAACAGACTGTGTCCACAGCAGTGGGAAAGTCCCAATACCAAAAGAACAGAGGGACACCGACATTTCACATGAGGAGAGCTGAGAAAGGAAAAGATGTAGTAGAAAACTAAAATATATGCAAGCACTAAAAGGCAAACAGAGCCTGGTCAGCAAGTCATGTGCACATCCAGTGCTGGAGGCAATTATGGCACTGCCCTGCTGAAAAATAAATTGAGGAAGATGTGGGCCAGATATAAAGGGCAGAGAGAGATGGGACTCACAAAGGATTGGAAGAAGCCGAGAAGAAGGAAGTTTTTCACAAGGCTGAAGAAGGATTCCAGCTGACTCCAAGGTTTTGAGACGACGTGGAGAACAGCAGCACCAGTTATGAGAGGAGGAGAACAGCGATGAAGTAAAGAGAAGGGCACAGCCCAGGGTCAGCAGGTAGACGAAAACGCAATTTGAGACCACAGATCTACAAAAAAATAAACTAAAAAGGCCTCTTGGCATAGTCTGAACTGGGGGAAAATGGTAAAATATAGTTCTTTGTGAAGAGAGGAGGTGGTAAGGCACTGAGCACACCTCACTTCTCACCCTGGCCATCAACACCATTTTGCTCTGCAGGCACAGAGGGTTAGGTAGGGTCATTTCTGGGTTTAGCATTAAAGGAAGACAGAAAAATTGTTTTCTCTCCTCCTTGTTAACTGCTCATTTGGCTGCCTACACATGTAGATATTCCAAACAGGTAGGTGCCAAATTCAGACTGAAAAGAAAAATCACCTTTTTGGTGTTCAAATTTTGCCTTCTTTCAAGGTTATCACTAGATCTATGCTTGTAATTTACCTTTATAGAATATTTTCTGTAAATGCAGTAATGTTGAAGCTTTCCCTTCCCCAAACTTCCATTTTTTCTTCCAGGAGAACTTTACTTTTTTTGCACAAAATCAACATTGCTACCACGGTTTTGAAATACTGTGACCACAAATCTCTTAGAAAACATTAATATTCAGATTTATTTTTTAGTAAAACACCCGCATAGCAAATAGCTACACTTTTGGAAAGCCCATTTGGCCGCATGAGGCCGTTTCAAGAAGATAGGAAGGCTCCTTTTGGAAATCCTGAGCAGTTCCATGCCGGGTCTCCAGCCCAGCCCACTCTGTGCGTGTTGCCAATACACTTCATCAAGTTAAGACTAAGAACAACACTTTGGGAAACCCACTATACACCAGAGCCCCCTTACGCCGTAGGCTTCACCTGATGAAATGTTATGCTTTTTGTGGGCTCCTTTACATCTTTCCACACTAAACACGAGGTCTGTGCTTTAAAAGGAAGGGCCACTTAACATTTGTGTTTCTTTCCCAAATTAATGAGTATTGTATGCGCCAAAGTTTGCGCGATCACATGAAGTCAGGCAGGATTATGACAACCCCTGTCCTCACTCCTGCATGTGCCACCGACCATTCAGCCAGGGAACATGAGGGCTGTCACGACAATAAAACTCCATATTAATACTCTCTGGGGTAGAAATACCCTATTAGCCAATTACTGCTTTCTTTTTTTTACTTCCACATAAGTATACTCTTGCATGTATCTGACGAACGTATCCTGATCTGCAGGCTCTAGCAAACAAAATACGGGCTTTTTATTTTGTTTTTCAAGTTCTGTGATGTCTTTATTAGACCAAATGCCCAGACTGCAATGCTACTGTTCAACATCAAACCTCAGTGCTGTGTCCTCTGAAGTGCATGTGTTCAGCTGGGTTAATAAGCATCTCGCCATACCCCAAATCCTGTGTTCATTTGCTTCTGTTTAATGACGACCATCTCCTCCTGCCCACATGTATGCTCGTCTCTCCACTGCTTGTTGAGCCATCAAGACACACCTTTGTTTCATTTAGTATGCAATTTTCACCTCTGACCCAAGAAACTAGTCTTAGGCTTCCTGAACTTTATTGCCTGTTAATAGACTGCTGGCTCTCTTTTCAGCAGTCAGAGAAATGGTGGAGAGACATTTAATTGAAAAGAGGGACAAAGCTAGAGCCTGAAAGGCAAAGTCAGTAGGGTTTAAACAAAAAAAAAATCAAAAAACAAAAAACAAATCCTGCAATAATATGTTTCAGGAGGTTTGGATATTCTTTACAAGTTCGTGGCTCTTTACACAAATAAGAAAGACATCATTGATTTAATTATCTTCCCAGGGAACAATGGTGTAATACTCTGAATGGTGCTAAATGATTGATCTGGTAATTCATCTTGTGCTAACAGCTATCTATGCATTTTGTTTCTCTCCAGTCCTCAGCCCGATGACATTAGCAGCAATGTCACGGAGCAGTGCTGGGCTTTCATAAAACACCCACAGATGCTCTTTCCTGCCAGTGTTTAGGGACACATGGTTATAATTTTGTCTGTATTTCTTTGTCGTAGATTACTTTTAACTACATCTGTTCAATTAAAACAGAAGAAAGAAAGACACAGCTAGAGCCCATCAGCTTTATATCAGAAGAAGCCTTTTAATGAAATAGGGAGATTTAATTTTGTAAGTGTTCTGATGAGTGCGAGATGCCTTTATGTTTTTTCAGAAGTTCTGCTTGGTGAATAGTTAGGAAAGGACATTATTACAGCATAAGGATATTATTGTACACAGAAAGGCATTATTAAAAATGATTTATTGTTCAGTGTTAGGAAACTTATAGGAAAAGTCTGATAATATATTAAACTTGTTTATTATGGACTTCATATAATTTTTGAATAATGCCGCTTTTTCTTTTGACAAGAGCAATAAACTCTGCTGATATAGACATACGTTGATTATCCCAAGTCAACTGTGTTGCTTAAAGAAACATGCCCAAACAATCAGCTCCTGACAGCTGCATCCCTTTTTATTTACAATAGCCATCACAGTAATAACTCACCATTTCTATATTAATAAGGCAGTGAAATTTATTATGATGGTATTGAAAAGTTATTAAGTACTGCATCCCAAGTGACAAAGTACCACAGCACTGTCACTATCCAAAAGCAGTTGCCCATCCATCACAAAGCTTTCCAGATGGTCCTGCATCTTTATCGCTCCCAGGTTGGTGACATCACCTGTTCACCCACTCAAAATTGATGATGAAAGCAAACAGATCTATCTTACTTACATTTACCAAATCAATTTAATTTTACAGGCCGTGGCTTAGTGACATATTGACTGTTTTCCTTAATGGCATCTACTGTACTTAATGCAAAGAACTCATCTTTGAATCCTGGCTTGCATAATGTGGCATTTCATAATAAATTTTTTATAACATATTTATTTAATAGGAAGAAATATGATTGTTTGTCAGTTCTATTAGGTGCAATTATTATTCTCTTCAGTTTAATATTTTTTATTTTTCTTTCTGATGTTGTCTTTCTTAATGGCTAAATTCAATTTACCAGTTTTGTCTTTTAAAGGGACATCTGGCATATCTCATTTATTTTTCTTTGTAATTTGATAATCTTAAATCTCCCCAGTGCCAGCTTTTGTCTCTATTAATTTAATGCTCTTACCTGCTTGGGCAGAATGTTACTGAACTCAAAACTTACCTTGGTGGTATTTAAATAAATAAAAATCTCTTTGTTCTGAAGAGAAATACAAATTCCTGAAACATCCTCTCGGTTCTGCTCTGAAGAAGGTAACAACTTCCTTCTCCCCTTCCTACTTCTAAGTCCACTTGACCCTTATGGTTTCACTCTGCTTCCCTCAGGAGTTAATGCTCCTCCTGATTAAATTAAAACCTCGGTGGCTTTGTGGGCAATACACACACAGACCTACAGAGAGGTTTCTGTGGCTTTAGACCGTGCCGTGAAATGTGCGATTTCCTGCCCTTGAGGTCAAGGACATGGTGGAGCATCCAGTGTGGGTGGAGGAATAGTCAGTTCTACACAAACCATTCCAGGTTTTATTGAGACAAAAGCTTTTGTGATATTTTACAGCTGTGCCACGCCAGCAGCTGCTCAGCCTCCTGCACTGGCTAAAAACCTCTTCCTGATGCTGTTGCCACCTTGACCTTGGGCTGGCTCAGAGGCTCACCAGCCCCATGAGCGCAGCCCCAGTGCCACAGCTGGCTCAGGACAGGGGTGAGTGGCACCTCCCTTCCAGCACCCACTGCAGCCTCTCAGCTCCCTTGTGTGATACCAGTCTGAGGCTTTTCTTAGAGCAGCTCCCCTGGCCAGCTGAGGAGGGTGCTTGGCAGTTCTTTTTTGTGCTCCCCTTCCAGCGAGCTGCAGCTTTGCCTGACCAAGGGAAGGTTGTGGTCTTTGTCCAAAAGAACAAAGCGTCACATCCCACCAACCTCATGCAAGAGTCTGCTTAATCATATTAATCAAAGGATTAGAGGAATTGAAGAGCGGAAGTAGGGAATAGTAAAAAGAGACAACACAGACCAACGCTGAATGATCCCCCTTTTCCTCACCCTCTTCCATCCACACGGAACAACCCAAAGGACCAACAGCTCCCCTTTGCTGTCAATACATTTAATTCAAACGAAATGATAAGTCCACCTGCTCATATCTTGCTATTCAAGGACTTAATATTTGCTCATTTGCAATTATGAACTCTGTGTTCTCCAGGCAGGGATAAAGCTGGTGATAAGCCCAGGGGGCTGGTTGGAATACGGTGCTGACATCCACTCTGAGGGCAATGCTCTGCTCATGAAGCAGCACCTGCCTGCGTTGCCTGTTGCTGCAGCAGGGTCTGACTCAGGCACAGCCCCACCACAAGACCCAGATGCAAACAAGGGAAGAATTCAGACCGGTAACACTTGCAGAAATGTCCTTTTTGTACACAGCTCTGGAGGGGCCGTCTCAAGCACCCTCGTGCCCGCTCACCCCAGGCAAGACGTACAGCAGGAACTCCATCCCATGCGCGCCGAACACTGTGTCCCTTCCAGAGAGCTTAACACGGCAGCTAAGCACGTGCTTAGCTCAAACACCTGGGTAATCCTGTTGATGATAAGCTCGTGCCTAAGTGCTTTATTGGATCTCAGCCAGCGTGCTCTACGCCTTGCGAAGCTGAGCTCCAAACGGGATAAAACATCACCTATGTGCTGAAGACAAGGGAAGGATGTCACCCCCACCTGCAGCTGCCAGGAGTGGATGATCTGTTGAGCTGGGGGAGAACTGGCCCTCTGCAAGGCTAGGTTGGCCTTGTATTGATCAAAAAGCAGCTCCACCTCCCACTATAAAACAAATCATTCCTTTTTAATTCCAAATAACTGAATAACCCACATCCTTGTTTCTGCTTTTGCTTCAGTAATAATTTTGCAAAAATCCCTGGAGTCTCTATCCTGCTGAAATCCATATGCGAGGAGAAAACAGAGGCAAGGAATCTGTATTATACTTCCCTGCTTTCCAGCCACCTGGCTGAGCGTGGTGCTGTTTTGCACGTTAATGCTGTTGAAAACAATTCAAGAAAAAGCCAAGATTTGGTCTGTAAAAGTCACAGACCAGTGGCAGTGTGAAAACATCAGACAACAGCAGAAAATCAAGGGTTTTTTATTTAACACTAGGACACACTCTATATCCCAAAGAAAAATATTCACAAGTGATGAAGTCTTTGCTCCTTCTATTTTTCCTTTTTGAAAAAAAAAACATTATCTACTGCTCTCTCCCAGAGTGATTTTCCTGACAACAAGGGAGTTATTTCTCTCAGCACTGTCACTGTTTATTAAGAATAGCTTAACTCACCTTTTAAGATGTGTGAAGTCCATGTGAAGTTATGTAGAAAACAAGATTTTTGCTCTGTTTTTATTGAAAACAAAACAAACTAACTAAAAAAAAAATTCTGCTTTCAACATTCTGGCATAGATTTTTCCAAAGGAGGACACAAAAATAGGGGCTAACATCTGTACCAAGGAATTGGTCAGTAACTCCCACTGATTGCAGAAGTTTTTGGATGCTAAGAAATCCAAGTTATTGGTTTAGGTGCTACAACACAGATTTGGGAGCATATATATTAGATTTCATCTCCAAAAGCCTATACTTTTTTTTAAAAGGTATTATTTAATTTTCATAGCGATATATGGTACACCTAGACCCCAGAATCCCAAATAAATTTAATTTTTAAAAGTGCCAAAAGAAAGCAAAAGAGTGCAGAATTAAAGCTCCAAACTGCAACTATTCCAGCCCTTACAAACTAGTGGGAAGCTTGCACTCCAGAACAACTTTTAGGAAGCTGTGCAGTTTTCTCCAAGGACTCACATGAAAAATGTGAGAGGAGACATAAATAAATAGCCAAATGGCCTCCTAATTTCCATTTAGAAGTAATAGCATCAGCTCAAGCATACTCTACCAAATATGAGTTGTTTTTCAGCCTCACTGGAATGACAGGAAAATATACTCTGCTCTATAAACAGATTATATGCTGCTTTATAAAGCTCTAAAATATTTTTTTACTTCTGTGACAGGTTTGATTTATTAGAGTTTATTGCTCCTGGTTTTGCCCTCCTAGTAAAGAAATAAAGTTTAGGATCAAAAGAGCTGCGAAGAATTCGTTCTTGTGAATGAGACTTTGAGTTTGCCAGAGCAGCAAGAGACCAGAATTTGAGTATTGGCCGTCCTCTGGTCGAAGGTAGGTGCGTGTGCTTTGGCGACCTACTCAAAGGCTTGCTTTAAATACTCTCCCAGTTGTTTTTCATAGCAGGGCATGAACCATGATGAAATCACTAAATTTGTGTTGCCTTGCTTTTGTTTAAAAAAAATTACTGCCATCCCTTAAAAGCTTGTTTTCTTTGTTGATTAAGCAGCAGTCAATTTTCCCTTTTCCAACAAGCACCGAGCAACAGCCTCCCGACCCCCTCGGATACTCGGGCTGCCGGCAAATACTAAAACCGCAGTGACAAACTGCAAAAAAGCTCGACCTTTCCCCTTGTCCGGTGACCCCCTGTTCGATTTGTACTTTAGCTAACCAATACCTGATTAGATAATGCTCAGCTCTAGCCCCACAAAATGAGATAAAATTCAAATTTATGGCTTTTCATTTAAACTGATCTACAGCACTCTAATCATGACCCAAGCACAACTATATCACAACAAATTCTCTTTGTCCCAGAGTGTGTTTTATGGCTGAACTGTATAAATGGACACAATGGACATTGTTTTCCTGGACTTGCTCTGACAGAACGCTGCATTGATCCCATAGGGAGCCTTGCTATAGGGGAATGTAGGAACAGGCTCCATGAAATTCCTCAGCCTTCTGCACAAAATTTTTCTTTATCATCTACTGCCTGGCTGCAGAATTTAACAGCAGCAGTTCCTCCAGCTTCCACTTCTCTCCCAGTCACTACAGGCTAATCCCAGTATCAACTCAGATGGATGTCACAAAAACTGGAAGTCAGAAGTATTCCACAGCTGGAAATACACAAAACTATGACAACCCTTTCCAAGGGAATAAAAATGTCCTTTCCAAAAATGTAGTTACAGTCCAAATTTGTGTGTTGACTGTAAACTCTTCTCTCTGATGTGAATGTAGGGTTTTGGGTTAAAATTTTCTAGTGTAAGACTTTAGACTACCTAGCAATCCTAAACAATTGCAAAAAAGGAGAAAATGTTTTGTAACAAAATGGATAATATATGTAGCATTAGAAAAAGGCTGAGGAAATTGTTCATCTTTCCTTCCAAAACTATTTTAGTATGTTTATGTTTTCCTCAAAAAAAAAAAAATCCTCCTTCATCATCTTTGAAAGCCGAACACCACTGTACATTCAGCGTTCCACCTTAAACTCAGATAAAATGGAAATACTTATTTTTCCAATAACTCGAACATCCTCTCTGTAGCCACACGGGAGTCTACTCAAGAGGTAAGTACACAAATAGTAGCAATGGTGCAACCCCACTATGCATTTCTTGGTGCACCACACACAAGAGGTGAAGAAATGAGTGAGCCTGGACATAGCAAAACACTTTCTTTGGCCTGTGGGACCAGGAGCAGCACGAGCAGGTTGGGACACCCCTCCTTCTGAAGCCACCAGACACAGCTGACCTCTACAGTACCATGAATTATTCTAGGAACTGCAGGCAATCAAACACAAGAGAGTATCGTGTCACAATCTACATCACTCCAATTCACTCGTCAAACAAGTATCATTGTGGAAAGGTTTTAAAACCTCTCATACTACAAGGTCACTTGAAACCTACACCCAGTGCCATACAGAAACTTTGGTTCTATCTTTCCGCCATTTAAGACTGAAATGAAATTTCACCTTGATTATCAGCAACAGAAGAATGAAATCTCATTTGTTAACTGACTTGTTGGCACCTGGCTAGACAAACACCTTGTTTCTTCAAAGTGCCCCTTTAAGCAGAAAACAACAGCACCAGAAAAGCTTTAATTTCCAAGATCATACTTAAACCTCAATAAATGATACTTTCCCTCATCATCCCACCCTGCCTGAGCCCACACACCAGTATCAGCTTCTTTCCCTCTTTAATATCCAAAGCACAAGCCCAAGGAAGTGGTGGATTCCTGAAGAGTGTGATAATGAGCATCTGGAGTGGAATGAGCATCAGTAAAGACTTCTCCAGCACTACAAGGTCCCCTCACATCCACCCCTTAGCCCTAACCATCACTCTGTGGCTTTTCACTCACTGTGTAAACTCTGGTAACCAGCATTTCTTTGTCTCCCTTCAGCTACAGTAAATGTATTTAACCCACTTGCTGGAAAAGTATTCAGTTACAAGTTCCTCTGAGCACCACAGAGTACTTCTGGGTGAGTGACCAGATTGCAGAGGGACTTGACTGTTGATTTTGTGTGATTTTGCTCCAACACTTTTCAATAGCTTGTCCCAGCTGTCCCAAATAAGTAACACTATTCAAACAGCACGGGTCCTGCAGCTTGAAAGGGATTCAGGCTGCCAGCTGGGCTTCCAGCACAATCAAGATACTCCTTTCTTGTCTGGATATCACAGACCCCAAAATCTTAAATATTTCAAGCAGGAAAACCAGTCTCTAATATTACAGCATATTGCCAGCATCTAAGGGTGTGAAAACCTAGATGGATTTTCCTCAGTTTTAGTGAGGTCATCCTGCCGTACACCACTTGAGTGTCCAGTCTAAAATACCCTAATTTTGGAATATGTTCAACCTGCAAGGACAGCCATGTATCAACAGTTTTGCTT
Organism: Mystacornis crossleyi; assembly: GCA_013400655.1. Classification (NCBI taxonomy): domain Eukaryota; kingdom Metazoa; phylum Chordata; class Aves; order Passeriformes; family Timaliidae; genus Mystacornis; species Mystacornis crossleyi. Next base: position 71,214 of record VYZQ01007692.1, on the reverse strand, counting down.
TAATTTCTGTTATCAATATTTGAGCTTAATTGTGGTGTGGTTAAAGGTCAGATTTTATGGTTTCCTGGTGCCTTTTTCAAATAATAAAGGTTTCTCACCAGCAATTATATTGCATCACAGTCTGTTAACTCAATAGAGTGCTGCCAAGTCTATGATTTCTCCTGACACTATTCTGTCACATTGTCACAGGTCTCACAAGACTTTAAACAGCTGGATGGAAAGTTCAGAATGAACTCCCTGAGTGTTTATGGATAGTTGAGAGCAAAGCAAACTTCCATTTTCCACCATGTCTGCAAGGCTCTGCTCCACAGTGAAACTCCATTTTTCCTGGGAAAATGAACTCCCATCTCTCCAGAGGTCAGCCATGCCCCTGGAGAGCCATGCAAACTCTGCACAAGTCCCCTTATCAGAAACCAAAGGAAGCGTACAGATGGAGAGCCGAGATTGCGCTCTGTTCCTACAGCACATTGTTAGAACAATGAATCAAACCATGCAGGGACGTTTGTTACATCATAACACAACAGCAACAGCCCTTAATGTTTGAATCCCTGACCTGACCATGGACCAGGAGCTCAGACAGATCCACAGTGATACTACAGTGAGGAAAATGTTGCTCTTGAAGGCAGAGAAAGCAAGATTCAACACCTCCAATCGCCAAAGGAGTCCATGAGCTCCTTCAGGAAAAGCAACATTTCCCAAAGTATCTGCAGAAGTAGCACGAACCATGCCACTGTGTGTGCTGGGTATGACAGCAGCATCCAAACATCCCCAAATGAATGGCAGAATTCCCATTAAGTTAAATGGAAGCAGGATCAATCCCCCAGCTTTTGAAGCCCCTAGTAGCACAAGGTTGTTCAATAGTGATTTTAGCCACACAACACTGGAGTTTAAGGCTATTTTAATAATCATTGCCAGGAAGTGGCAATTCACAACCCTGAAAGCAGAACCCAGTTTAATTTCAAACCTATAATGCAGCGATTTTGCAAATCCCTCAAGCAGAGACATAACGCAGGACCGTCCAAGACACAATTAAAAATGGTATAGAAATGTTCCAACAACACAACTTTTTCCTTGCTTGCCTCAAAAGAAGCATCACCTGCCAATATCCACCCAGACAGATTTCATGCATGAAGAGCAATATTAATTTCTGACTTTTTTCTTTTTCAGTTTACACTCATCTCCACCCAGAAAACCCCAAAAGGCCACAAAGAAGTCTGTGCACATAAATGTGCTTTGGCTGCCACAGGATAAGACTCAACTTCTACAAATATTTCTGTGTTTATAGACACACAAGAACTCAACAGACCGAAAGAACGTACGGCATCTTACCTCCCAACCATAACTGGGATCCTTCAGGTGTGGCCGCTGCTCTCCTACAAAAGGGCCAAATTTTTCCCCTGCTTCAATTTTCCTCTTGGTCCATATCCCTAATCCTGCTCCAGGAATGTTGGATTCTCGGAGCTCAAACTCTGAAGGAATGGGAATGTCATCAGGAATGTATATTGGAGCCTTGTAAGGAGAGCTCTCCTTGGGTGTGAAAGCTTCGCTGGAGGTTGCTGGAGAAGACGGCTCTTGGATGCTGATGGATGTTGGACACTGGACATTTACAGCCTCTCCATCAACTTCTGGTGCTTCCCCCAGGGGAAGTTCTGGAAAGCTCTCATACAAACATTCATCACCTGGAAAAGAAGGCCAAACAGTGGAATTTGAAACACCCTGAGAAATTTTGCACATGAAACCCTTTCAGGCTGCACATGGAATGGAAGGGACAGTTTGGGAGACCTCAGCAATCGCTAATCCTGCAGACCAGCCTCACCCTGGACAGAGCTGAGCCTTTTCCCTTGTGTAGGCCTGGGGATAACACAGAGTTTCTCAACAGTCCTGACATTAAAAGTGGTTTGCATCATTGAACACAGGCGAGGGAATTGCACATAGATGTAAAGGCAGGCACACCCCATTGTCCAGTCGGGTCCAGATACCGCGCTGCGCCTCGCACACGCTTTGAAATTACAATTGAAAGCCAGCATTATATGTTACAACTGAAATCTAAGAGAAGTGAAAAGCAGGAAAGCTTCACTGGTCTTTCAGAGAGACAGATTGAACCTAAAGTAGCCAAAATTAAGTTTGATGGCCTCCAATTAGTCTTTGGAGAAAGGATCCAGCCTACCACACAACTCTTGGCAAGAGCTTCGGTTGATGTAAATCAGTGTCTTACCACTGACCTCCAAGAAATGCAATGGTCTAAAATAAGTTCAGGATCCAAACAGCACCTTATAGAGAACATGAACCTTCTCCTCTTACAGTTGCAAAAAAACCTGGGGCAGATCCAAAACACATTAAAAAAAGAAAGAATCCTTCATCTCTGGGGCCTAGCCAGCAAACAAAAAAAAAAAAGAAAAACTCACTATTTTTGACAGCCTAAAATGTAAGACTGATTATAAATTCCTTTTAGTCAGAAGCTCTGAGTTACTACAGCAGGGGCTTTAGTTAGCTGCACCAGCAGTACCGTGCTCAACCCAACAACACATGCAAAAGGAGCAAAACAGCAAAACAAAAAAACAAACAAAAAAAAAAACCTCCTTCACTATTTATATCCAATTAACTTATTAATGTTCTTGGGTTTTTATACACAACAGAACCCATTGCACTTAATTCGAACATAAATAGGAGGTGAGAATACTGTTCTCCAAGGACTGAAATTGAGAGATCAGGTACTTAAAACCTGAGCTTGAGGATATTTGCATAACATGGTTGGCCCAGAAATGAAAGCCTTACACTGGGCTTGGCTTTCAGAATGAGTCTGTTTCAGTGAAGAAACAGGAAACTAAAATGTTCTTTCAATTTCTTGCTCATTTAAGAAACTATCCATGGTAGATTAGCACCGTATGCCTTTTCCACTGGAAACTGGTCATAGCCCATTGTCTCTCACATCTTTGTTACATATAATCTCACGGTTTTATATCTGTACTTTCATGCTTCTGGTACTGCCTAAGACAAACACTGGGACATAACAAATCATTGGAATAGATTGCTCCCATCACAGGACTGGCAAACTGGATTCTTCATCTGTGAGCAATTTATTCACAGCCATGAACTGTTTTTCTTTCTTTCATGTGGCACTGCCTATGACCTCATACATGTCACAAGAAAGTTCAGCTACCCATCCCCTCGGCCTCCGGTTTGGCAGAATCTGCCTGCACTTTAACAATTGAACCCAATATTGATTAGTTTGTCACTTTCCTAATACCTGGCGTTCTGAGAAGTAGAAAACCTTGACTGACTCCACCATTTAGCTGAGAAGGACACAGAGAGGGATTTTCCATTGCTTATGGTTCAGAAATCCTACCTGCCATAGCTGACTTTCGCAATGATGCTCAAGGGCTCTCGTGAAAGCGCTGGTGCAGAGAGTTTGCTCTGTGCCTACCACTTATGAGCCCATGCCATAGCTTCTTGCCCACAGCACCCCTTATCTTGGGCTCCGAAGGACAGGAAAGAGGGCATGGAAAGGATAGAGACACCGTTTCACCTGGATGCCACCACTCACTTAGCCCTGCACTGAGACAACCGCTTTAGCAGCCATCTCTGTTACACCATGGCACTGCTGCTGTCCCCAAACACAGCCCTGCTCCAGCATGGTGGGATAGGTGACAGAGGTCCACCCACACCTCCTGAGCATCCCCCAAAACTTGAATGTGCTCCCTGATTTCACAGGCTGGCAGCGATGCTGCATGCACCCTGGGCAGGCGTGCTCCTGTTCAGATGTCTTCCCCCAACTGTTTAGATTGCAGTCCTGCCTAAAAGATTTCAGCTGTTTTTGAAACGGGGGTTAAAAAAAGAACCTAACCCATGTATACACATAGGATGCAGGAAGAGAAATCACACAAGGAAAGTGATCTGAATGATGATAAGCACATGGCTCACTGGAAGGGGGGCGCCAGCGGTAAAAACTTCAGGCATCTAAATCCCACTGATTTTCCATGACAGCTGGGTGCCTGACACTCAAACTCCTTAAAAAGCCCATCTCACACAGCCACTGCTGTTGTCCCTGTCCGGCCAAGCAGTGTCCCACAAAACCAAGGCTCTCTGTGCCCCACAGTCAACTCTCCTTCACGAAGTAACAGAGTATCTCAGCCAAATAATTTAAGTCACAGCAAGCAATGAATTGCTCTGTGCCTGTCCCAAAGGGCCACCTTCCTCAGCTCCACTTGCCAGCAGTGCCTGCCCACAAGCCAGCACAAGCTGAGCCTTAAACATTTAGCAAGCACAGCTTTACAGATGTTTCATCTTCCCCAGGGACAGTCCAGTTTAATTTCTCTCTCGCAGACTCAAAGGCCTAAGTTATACTTATCTCAGTCATTCTGGCTACGCTCGTTTTTAGCCATATAGGGTCAAACCTGCAGCTGATAAATTGGCCTCTGGAAGCCTGGCAGGGAGACAAGTCCATTTGCTGGGTCTATTGTGCCTCCTTTGATTTCCAGCAGCCACACCCGATGTCGCCGTTAAACACGGGCTTTCAGCTTGAAAGCTCTGGAAAATATAATATGCCTCCATGCCCCAAAGCTCTAAGTGTGGGTAAAAAGGATTACTGAAATAGTCCTATGCCTGAAATAGCAATGTATTCCAGCAAAAAATATATTTTTAAACCTCAAAATAGACACAGAGTCAAACTATGACTGACCAAGAGATGGGAAGACCATAAAGACATGTTTGTGAAATTAATGATAGAAGCAGCTCTATTAAAATCAATGTACATGAACCAAGGCTCTGGTCTTAATTTTCAAAGGGTATATGACTATTCTTCTTAAAATTTACATCCAGATGGATCAGAGGGACTTCCAGCAAAACCATAGGATATTGACTGATAGAAAACCTTTGTAAGGTTAGAATTATACCCAGGGATGGTGCTGATAAGGATCGTTTTCACAGTGAACTGCAAATCGTTCACACCGATAGCACTCCAGTTTTGAAATTCAAGATGGCCTTTTTAAATTCCAATAATTATCCCTACCAGAAATGGGATGAAATAAAAAAATGAGACCCCAGATAATGGAACAGATAAGATTAGGTTATGTGGAAGCTTGGATATTAGTCTCCATAAAATTCTTCACCACTATTTTACAATGAAAACATGAGCAAGCTTCAAAGGAAACTCGGGAGTAAAGGTTAATTGCTACTAAAAGGCCAGGGTGGACACCTGTGTTTGCACTTTTGTCACAACCTTGCCCACCAGCAGGAAAGAGCCCACACGGCCCCGTGCTGGGGATGTGTCTGATGAGGACGGGAGAGCGACGTGCCAAAGCTGCCGCTGTAGCTCCAGGGCCTGGGGTCATTCCAAGACTGAGAGGCCTTCTGTGCATGGCTGGGAGGAGGAGAGGACTTCCTTCCATTAGGATGTTTCTTAGTTCAACCCAGTTTTCCTCTCCAAGAGCAATTAGGTAAGAGGTGCTGATGACAGAGGCAGAGGTTGAACACAACCCAGTGCTGCTGTCAGAGGCATGATGGGCCTCATGCTCTACGGGGCTGTGCCTGGCTGCGGCTGAAATGCCACACCACGGCACCTCACGGTGAGCAGACGTGCTGGCCTCTTGCACTTATCCGTGTTTCAGGGCAGCCTTAAACTCAAACATCACACAGAGTCTTCCAGGGATCAAGTCTACATCCAGATCTCCACAGCCAAAGCCAGTCGTAACAAACAGAAACATATCCGTAGGGAATTCCTGTTCTTCCTTTCCTCAGGCTATTTTTGCCCAAGGAGATACACTCCCAAAGTGACTGCTGACTGATAAACACTCTAGCACATAAGTGCAGTTCTCTGCACTTGAATTCATGCACATGGCCACCAGTGATTCAATTATAAGCTGGATTACTCTGGAGGAAAGAGGCCGGCTGAAAGCAAAGGCATCTAGAGAGCCTAATCCAGAATGCCATCACATTCTGAACAGGATAAAGCAAGAGCTGAGATAAATGTCAAAGTGGCTCTTTGCAGTGAGAAGAGCCACACAGTTTCATGCCTGCAGCTCCTCAAAGGTGAGATGACCCCTAGTCCCAAAGGTTAGACACCGTGAGGACATAACTCTGTTTGATGGGAGAATTCCATCACATGTCAGGAGCTTTGAGCTCCACTAGCTCCATAGACTATGCCTTGTACAAGCCTTCGGCAAGGACGCATTAATGAAGGCTTTTGGGAACATGGTAGGATCAGGTGAATTAATCCCTCCTCCTGCAGGAGGGTAGACCTGAATGTACCAGAAACTCCTAAATCAGATCTTGAAAGAGACTAGTGAGAATTTATATTTGTTTGACCTAGTATTACCATCCAGTGCAGAGGAAATCAGCCTGGAATATTTGCAGGGATATCTGAAAAGGAGACAGGCATTTCCTGTTGCATACAAATGGACACCTTTATCTGAATTTCTGTTTGAATAAGTATGAAAGAAAAAAAGAAAACCGTTACAGGCAGAGACTGATTGATTACGAAATACATCTACATCAGTCTAGAACACAGGAGGTCAAGAAAAGCAGAAAATTAGGCGAAGAAAACCCATTAGCTTCAAAAGGAACTCTTAGCCAATGCTGAACAAAATGGGAGCCACCTGACTGTCCACACAAGGTAGGCATAGCTCAGAGGGGACCAAAGGAGATGTAAAGAGAGATCCTTAGCTTTAGAAACATTCAGAGATTGAGTTACTATCTCCAGGCACAGGAAGGACTCCAGCCAAGGGCTACATTACTCTACTTGAACACTTTATCAGTCAACATACATGAAACTGGTTTGTGCCGCTCCCTTTTCACAGAACTGTTCTGTGGAGCTGGACCTACTGGCGGTTATTTATTATTATTTGTATTGTAACACAGCCTGGTACCCCCAGGCAGGGCCCCATTGTGAAAAGCATCACACAGACCTAATCAAGTGAGATTAGATTCTAACCAGACTAGAGCTAGTAATTCCCAGTTAGGTGAAAATCATAAAACATGGGAGAGAAATACTGTTTTACAAATAGCGAGTTCCATTGTACAGCAAAAGAGATTACAAGCACGTTTAGAGATAAACACAGCACTTGAAGGTGTTCTGAATCATTACTTCAATTACCAAGGAAAAATACTTTCACAGCCATTAGCCTTCAAACACATGGGGATTTTGCGTATTTGTATTACTTGACCCTAACACAAGCATGAGAAAACCAAAGCTGTCCAAAACTCACTCAAAAGGTCCAACCCCAAAAACCACACTCGTGCAATCAGAGAAAGGGGGACCAAAGCACCCTCATGATGGCCCCAAAGGCCAGATTCTGATTTCTCTTACACAACTGTTAGATCTAAAGTAATTACTTTAGACTTCCACCAAGGAATAAAAGAGATCAGCGTCTGTCCTGGAGTTAACAAAAATTACTCAAATTTCTTTGGATTGACACTAATGTAACAAAATGAGAGGGAAATGTGGTGCCCAGATTTCAGCCTTCCCTTCGTGCTCGTGACACTGCTGATCACAGAGGGCATTCTCCCAGCAAAGCTCCGACACCTCAGCCTTGAGCCACAGTGAGCAAACCCTTCTGCGTGCTGGCAGAAGAGGGAGTCGTAGGAAAAGCTGCACGGACAAAGGCAGGAGAAAAAGGCAGCTCGAGGCGGCCCGAGCAGAGCTTTGGGGCTGAAGTACATAAATCACCAACTACTCATGGTGCCTGCACTGTGGGCAGCAGGATCTACACGAAATGCAAAGGGAGGTCAGCCAGGGTCACCTCTGGAGCACCCTGTGCCAAGGACTTCGGGTGGCTTCTGTCTTTGCCTTGTGGCAAGGTGCACATCAGTAAGAACAGTGCAGATAATTCACATTTAAAACCTTTCTTGCGTGGGAAGCAGCTTTTGCTTCTCGGATCACAGTGTCTGCAGAAAACAGCCCTGAAACAAGAGGCTCGTACTGGAAGCAGAAGGGAGCCAAGCACTCGGGAGAAATCTGTCCACAGGCAAGTGAGAAAAAAAGCTAAACATAGTCTAGAGCATCAGGTCTTTAAGAGAGGATAATTTCGACATTGCCAAGTGTTGGTACTGGACCAGCAAAGTTATAATATAGTAACTGTGTAGGGACCTGCCTGTGGTCTCTGGCAATTCTCACCATCAGCCCCTACAATAACTAGTAGCATTTGGTGCTCTGTCTAGTGTCATTCATGTCTAATTGAGTAACACAGTCAAAAGCATCTGATGGGGACCAGACGCTAGCTTTTAATTAGGGTCCAGCACTGAGAGACTGTGGGTCAAATTCTACTTTCATTTGCACGGGAGCTGCTCTCCTTGATGTGGGGGGGATGTTGCACCTGCATAACTGAAAAGTAAAATTTGGCTGCTTGTGTTCCTGTGCACTTTTCCATATAAATTACTGTACTACATGCAGCAACAAAGGTTTATAAATGTTGGTTGGCATGCACTGAATTTATTTACAAGTTAAGTCTAATTTTATTTATAGTTCCAGTACAATCATCTCTGGTAGAAATATTTATGTTATCTGTACTTCTGGTCTGTTAGAGCCTACTGCAATCATAAACACTGCTGAAAAATTATTCGCAGTTAGCAGGGTTTAAACTACCCATTATATCACTAGCTAGTGCCAATAAACTTTGGTGCTGGTTGATAAAGTTTCCTCAATGGAATAAATATATATTTGACTTTCAAAACCTTTCCTGGGTTACACAGAGTGGGGGGTAAGAGAAGAGGGAAATGCCAGCTGTAGGATTTGATATAGTGAGAGCCAGATCTGCAGCTAGCAAGGAGTATGGAGAGATCCACACCGGCTGGGAAGCAGCCTAAAGCATGCTGAAATTCTAACTAATTGCTTAAATTTGTATCTTGGTAAGATATTTCAACTGAGGGGAGCTGCCGCAGCTAACACACACTCATTAATGTCCTTCATGGCTCTCTATATGGAGTAGACTCATGGGAAGAAAAAAAAAATCTGCCTTGAAATTTTTAGCCCTGAGTACTGGTCACTGCTAAGGGAGGAAAAATGGATTAGGGGAACCAGCTTTTGTTCACTGTTTGATTGCCATAATGGTAAACATGACATATATTCTCACACTGACATGGCACAAGAAGCCAACCAGCTCAGGACAAAACTAAGGACAAGAAGGTTAAACGTGAATTAGTGAGATCAGCCACTTATACATAGAAAATACTGATTAGGAACAAAATTTAACTAAATCTGTATCAGCTGGGGTAAGACAGAAGAGGTAATATACTTTAACAGTCCCTGCCACAGTGAAAAACTATTGCTGTAAAAGAATGTTTTTAAACCAAAACAATTACTTAAACCTACAGTATTATAATCAACACAAATGGAACTTTATCTCAATGTAATAAATCAGTGTAACTGAACTTCTTTTAACTTATTAGTGGACCTTTACTGTTTTAAACTGAGATGTGTCACAAAATAGCACTGGAAATCACATGCCTCTTTCCAACAGAAAGCAGTAATAAAAGATGACTACTCTACCAAATTATAATGAAGACAGATAACAGAGTGAATTATAAAACAAAGGTTATAGATAGAGACTGAGCCTTGTAGAGGTAATGACTTTTAATTGGATTGAGTTTATCATATTTTCAGAGGTACAGCACAACCAGAAGAAAGGATTAGAATTATTTCCACATTTCATTATTTGGCATAATGAGAAAACAGAGGGAGGTCCACATCCCTGATGTGTTTGGTAAGCCACAGGAGATGTTGAACATGTCAGTATCTGGTAGAGCACGGTCCTGAGACACAAATGCATTCGCTCCCTTATAATGCGGCAAAGGGTAATCACTTGAAAAAAAAAAAAAGGAAGGAGAAAAAAGCCAGGTCATGAAGTTTTGTTTCAAAAGCACATTATGAATAAAAAGGAATTTAACTCCTTCCTGCCAGCAGGCACTTCAGCACTAGCCTGCAAACACCTATCCATTTGCTTAGAGGAGCTGAGCAATTCTCACTCTGAATAAGCACCAACAGCTTAAAAAGAATGAACCAGTGATGGCTCAGCGACACCACTGCCCTGGTATAGTCACAGCACCAGGGCAAAAAGGCCCTGTGGAAATCACTGGGGAGGGGACCTGCACTGCCTGAATCCCAAAGAGCCTGCACTCCACCTGGGAAGAACAGGGGACAGAGACCAGTGGGGAGAAGGCAGCTCAAAATATCCTGAGTTAGAAGGGACCCACAAGGATCATCAATCCAACCTTTGGCCTTACACAGGACATTCCCAAAATGCTGGGGATAAAAGTGCAAGAGCTGAGGGATTATCAGAGAAGGATGGACCTGCTCCTGAGCTATGCCCATGTATTCAAGGAAGGGATGGACTTTTGGGGAGCTGCTTTTGGAAAACCGAGCTGCTGTAGAGCAGTTTCGCACCAGCAGCCAGACAGCTTTTTAATTATGCAATTACAGTGAAAGAGTATTAATTATACTCAAGTGACACTGTGATACACTGTAGTTAAGTCCTTGAAGCACTAACAGAAGTACTCGTAACAAATACACTAATCAGGAAAAGTATCGGATAATTAATCCTACAATACTGTCCACTTCAAAAACTCAAGGTCTGGCAAGGCTGGCTTCCAACATTTGTTTCCGAGGAGATACAAGGCCACAATTTTTCCTGCAAGTGACTTCTCAGCAGAAGGTCACCCAGCAGCATGCAGGACATACTTAGCTGATTGGAAAATTATGAATCTCAAGAGCAACTATACTATATGTCAGGTGTGCAGGTGTATTCTGCAGCATTCTGGGCCATCAGTATATGTTTATATCCACTATATTTTCTATTTCTGACAAAGAACCCTTTGGGACTGTTTTATTTCATCATATGTCTCTACATATTCCTGTATGACAGTGCTGTTTCGGGTGGGATTACTGTAAAACTTGAAGGAAAAATTTTTCCCGTTTGTCTCCATGAAACCCAAGGTCTTGGTTGGCACATTTTGACAAGTTCTTCTCATTGATATGTAACTCAAAAAACCACACATTTTCAGAGTGAAAGAGTCTTTGTTTCATTTTTTTCCAGGCAAAAAAAAAGCATTCTGAACTGGATTTATCTACGTTATCTCCACCACCAATTTGTTCCAGACACTACCCATTCCTCAAAGAAATTCCTCAATTTTTTCTGACAAACCAAATTCTACCTGTGCCAAACACATATTCTAAATAAACACTAATTAACCTTTAATCTCAACAAAATAGTCATGGTTGATAAAATGTATTTGTGTTTCCTGCCCCATTTCAATAGGTTGGTCTGTCCCAACAGACAGGATTTATCTTAATGCCGATGGGACTTTTGTCAGTGAAATGGTAATCTCAAATTCAAAATTATCATTTCAGTAGTGATGCAGGTAAGCTTTGCCCATGGAACTGACAGCATTTACTGCAGGCATCCAGGCACAACTGGGAAAAAGCTACTTGCTGCCTTACAACAAGCCCCAAACGCCATGGTAGGATGACTTTAAACAAGGATGAAGGCAAAAGGAAACTACACCCATTAAGTACAGCTAAATTCTCTGTTACTTTTCTAGAGATAGTTTATTTTTCTAGGAAGCGTGGCATACATGAGTGTGAGGAGCTACAAGGACCTGTAGCAATTATTTTTCTTGGCCTTTGTATAAGAGGAAAAGGGGAAAGATCAGGCTTTTTGCAGCCAAGACATCTATACAGAGATAAAATTAAGGCCCCGCTCTTCCATCATCACAGGCTTCATGTGCTTCAGCTCAGCTTAAGATGCTGCACTGCCTCAGAGCCAGTGACCACATCCTGCATCCTCTGCTGCAGGAAGGTGCTTGCAAAACAGAGGTTAACTATCCCCTGAAAATCCTTCATTTCCCGTTCACTCTTCCCCCCCTCTTTCCCTTCCTTTCCTTTTCTCAGAGCTGTTTCATTTTCTTTCCCATGTTACTACCAAAAAATCATGAAAAAGGAAAACATTCAGAGAAAAAAAAATCCAGATCCCAAATATTAAAACTTTGAGTTTTGGAGAGCAATCAGGAGACTTGTTTTAAAAGGAAAAGTGTTTGCAGAAATCTGGCAAATCCAGGATGCTGTCACCTCTTTCCTATAAAATTGTTCCTCATGTAATTTAGAAACTCCTCCAAGGGTGTTTGTCTGGCTGTACTTTTACCTAGCACATCTCTGAAGGGCAAGTTCTCTGTGGCTGAGTGCTTGGAGGTTTTCAGTACTGTCTAAGAGCTTTCCATTCTTGCCTCTCTTCCATGCTGGTGGTCCACAGCCGACGCTGGGAGGTGCCTGTTCTCTCTTTAATACTTATTTTCAACCTCAACCAAAAGCCCTTTGCTGCTCCCCCCTTCCCTTGGACACAGAGCAACACCACACTCTGTTCACCCCTTTTCCCTCCTCTTTGGAGGAAAATTAGCAAAATGGATTACATCCATCTGCATTACTGAACTCACAGGGAAGACTTCCACTGCAGCTCTCGAGGACCAAGAGACGTGTGAGACATGGGCAATTTGGAGAGCTCCATGCAAACCAAAGCTCCACAGACAGAGATATCACAGACACAGAAACCACTGGGGAGGTTTTGGCCAACAAAGCCCAGAGTTTTCCAAGCCCAGCTAGTTAGAAAAAGATCAAGAAGATAATTCAGCACACGCAGGACTAACAGGAAAGACCTCCTGCGCTCTCACCTCCCTGGTCCATCAAACCACAGTCTTTGCTTATACTGGGAGCGGGTAGCTCTGACACTGCACACTCAGTTGCTTTTGCAAACAGATCCAGTAACAAATTCCCCCATTCCCTCTTGGGTTTCCCATTTCTTCCACAGGATCATATTATCTCATTTGCCTCAGATGAGCTCCATGGTGAATAGCTCATCTCTCCCCAGTGCTTTGAAGATGCAAAGCAGGACAGTGTGGAAATGCCAAGTGTTCCCGTAGCACCAGCAGCCTGTTGGAAGGCAGGAGGAGTGACAGTCCTTATTCTGATCACATCCCCCCTCCAAAATCAACAGTGACACCAGTGTGAAACCAGAACGAGACCCCTGCTGTGAAACAGTTAACATCAGTTAGATCTATTTTGACTTTAAAAAAGAGGAAAAAAAAAAAAAAGTGGGACTACAGTTTATTTTACATGGCTTCCTGGTCAAAGCCTCAAACGTTTTGTAGATATTTATTAATATATATTAACTGTAAAGAAAGTTATCTGCTAATGTAATTTATTCCCGTCTTTGTTCCACACACCTTGTATTGCTTTCTCTGAAGCTGTTGATCTTGGAGAATCAGAGGGGTCCTGGGGAGCCTCTAACAGAGAGCAGTGAATCAGCAGTCTGAAAGCTTCTAGTTCATCCCAATAACTTGGAAGAAAATTTGAAAAATAATATTCTTTTTTTTTTTTCCCTTCCAAACTGGCAATCTTCACAAGCTCTATTGTTTTCATGTGCAGGCTGATATATGACAGCTTAAATAAATACATAGTTCTTAATGGAGTAAATTCAGCTTTCGTGTAATTGGATGCCATGCCATTAGAGACCTTGGCCCAGGCAATGCTCTCCATCCCCAAGGATCTCACAGGACCCTTCAGTCTCAAACTAACAGGCGGTTGTTATATACTTTAATTCTACCTATTATGTCACTGTGGACTAATCCTCTGTTATGAAGAGTACTTAACTATATATCTATTTATGTTTATGGACGCGGATTTAAGTAGTGTTTATAATGACAAGGATGTATATATACAATGTGTATATGTAATATAATATATATATAAACACAGATACACATCCTAAATCATAGAGGTGATGGAGTCCTTGAGTAAAAATGGCTTGAGAAGCTGAGGGTTTTTTATGTCAGGAAAATAATGTGGTTTTTCCTGAAATTGTTCTGAAAGTGACTTGAATTCCTCCTGTCCAAATTAGAGCCGAAAATGCTCAGAAATTTTCAGGCTAGACCATTACTCTTCACAGAGTCAGAAGTGGTCATGAAAGAGATCTTGTGTTAGATACCCTTCACTGTAGCACCAGTGTCTCTAGGAAAGAGAGAACTGCAGTGATACAATTTGCTGCTCACACAAGACACCTTCAGGGTGAGGAAGTGGAAGGAACAAACTGCATTTTAAAATTTTCCCTGGTAAGCTCATTAGAAACTCAAGTCAAATAGAAGCAGTCATTTCTATAGAGCACTTTTCAAAGCAAGCATCAAACTGGCATTTAGCTGACCTTCTCCACACTCCAGTGAACCTCAGTTCAGCAAGTTTGGTAGGGCCATGTATAACCCCACTCATGTCAGAGGGAAAAAATCCAAGCATTGTCATGAGAAGGTGTTGAAAGAGCTCTCGGAGCACATCCATGTCTCCATCTCACCGACCGCAGCCATGTAGGTGAACACAGCCAACCCATGGTCACAAAACAAATCCGTGGCATGTTTGGAAAATAAGCAATTTGTCTGGACTTGGCATCCCTTGGTCCCTCCCCACAGAGCTGCAGTTCATGTATGGCCCACAGCCCACATGGGAAAAGCTGGAGATGAGCAAAGTGAGCCTTCCAAGAGCTCCAAAGCAAAGACTGAAGTGTGGTGAGCCTTGCACAAAAAGCCCATGTCGGGTATGGGGAAAAGTTGCATTGTAGTGAGGACTCTGGACTATGGAAAGGTCAGCTGGAGGAGGGGGAGTTAGGGGCCAAGCACAAGGAAGAGCTTGGCTAAGGGAGTCCTGTCCGAGGAACTCTGCTCAGACCTGGATGTGCGCCACCTCGCACCTCGTTATCCCGCTTTCCCTCTTGAAGCCAACACCACTCCTCCCCAAAATCAGTGGAAGCACCAGAATCTCACTTGTACCAAGCTTGAAGGAGCACAACCGATAGCCCAAAGCTTGAGCAACACCTCCCAAAATCCAAAAAACCTGAACCAAGTGCTGTGGTCTGAAAAGAGCTTTGGTGTCAGAAAGCGCCTGCAGAAAGGACATCTCCAGGGCTGAGACCACCAGAGATGCTGCCCAGTTCCCAGACTGGCCTGACAGACTCCCACCATGCTGGAGAGCCCATTTCCATCCCCTGCTGCCCACCAGGGACTTCATCTCAGGATTAACCTTGTGTTGTCTCACCAGAGACCACAACCCCAACACTTAGGCACCCACAGGGAATTTTGCAGGAGAAAAAGGGCTCAACATGCATTTTGTCCAGGTATTTTAGCTGAGAGGGATAGACCAAATAAATACCATTTGTTGTTTAAAGTGCAAATCCCAGCAACTACTTTGAACGGGAGCATTTGGTAGTTGACACATCTACGGATGTTTTAAATCATAAGGGCATCCACTCCATTTTAGTTTTAATGTGTTTGTGTGCGAAGTTCTTTGTCATTCCAGCCCACCTGTCTCAGGGCACAGAAATCAAAAACAGGAGTAACTCTCAAATTTCACCTCAATTTAATCCATCACAGAAAACAGACTGGTTTTGCACTGTATTAAAAAAGAAAAAAACCACCAGGACATTTAAACAAAGTGACACAGATCATCAGCAGATCAACTGAAAATGACAGCTCAATCAAACAAATGTATGTTGAGAATTTCCACAGGGCAGCTCTAGCTGCAGCCAAACCAAATTTGTTTAGTATACATAAGTTAGCTGCTTAGAAACATTCAGTATGCTGCTAGCCAGATGATGACTTTCCCAGATAAACATCTATTTAACCAAATATCCCCCCACCCATGGAAGTGCTAGCAGAGTTTTGATGGATTCTAGTCTCTTAAAAATCTGGCTTTGCTCTGGTGGCAGGCTGGTATCAACCCACCCACACTAAACCCTTAACTAAAAATAACTAAACACTGCTTTAAAAAAGTGTTATAACCACCAAAAGGTAGGCAAAACTCTGTAATCCTGGTGGAGTGCTTCTGGCTGCCAATAAATTCGCAAAGTGACATGAGGGTGAAATACAAATTACGAACTTGGGAAGAGCCAGAGAAAGCTGCACATCCTGTGCCATATATCAAGTATACAGAGAGGAGGGGATTTGTCTGATTTCCCTTTTAAAGCAAGGTATTCCTCTTGAAATCAAGGAAAAATCTGCCAGTGATTCCAGAAATGCCACATAAATCTCTTGCTGAGGAAATATATTGATAAGAGCTCCCCTCTGTGATTCTGCCCTGCTTTAG
The DNA here is from genome assembly GCA_013400655.1 of Mystacornis crossleyi. Taxonomy (NCBI): domain Eukaryota; kingdom Metazoa; phylum Chordata; class Aves; order Passeriformes; family Timaliidae; genus Mystacornis; species Mystacornis crossleyi. Next base: position 55,109 of record VYZQ01007692.1, on the reverse strand, counting down.
AGCAGATTTTGTATGGTGTCATTTAATAACAAAGTTTAAAAAATAGTTTTGAAGATGAGGAAGTAATTTGGCAAATTTAGTTTAAAGGTCACTAAAATGTACAAGAAGTTTCATCCAGACTCAGACACTCAAGCAAAAGAGGTTTCAGTTCAGACAACAGCAACATTCTGGGCAAAATCAAGGCATTGGATTTCAGCCAGACTAGAAGGATTTGGTCCACAGCTACTGAAATTAGTGGCCAAAAGCCCACCTGATGTGAAATAGCCAGATTTTATTCAGGGTGACCATTTTAGGGACCAGTGGTGCACTTGCTATTCACCCAGCACATGTACACGTGNGCCACACGTATCCGCTCTTCAAAGATCTGTCAAACAAAAGAGTGCCTATAAAGCACATATTCTGATGGACATCTGCTTGCTATTTAATATCCACAAAGAGAGTATTTACAAAAAAATACAAATGCAACAAATTAAGAGTCCTGTGATGCTGGCGCATCCCTAGGAGCGGTGTTTACACAAGGATCAGAGGGATGTGGGATGGCAACAGAGAGAATAGATGCTTACAGATATGTCACAACTTATTTCCTGGGGAAAAAATGCACCAAAAGGTCATTGTAAGTGATGTAACCACCCTAAATATCTAGTGCCCAATCTGGAGGTTGGCTGAGAATGCCAAAATCAGCTACACTGTGCCAGAAGTAAGAGACGTATCTTTGAGGGCTCTCCCTGCAGAGGAGAAGACCAAGGTGCCCCTGTTGGAATGCAGAAAGTCTGGTGTCCTGTTCTCATCACCACTGTCAGAGGTCCACACACCCCACGAGATGAATAAAATGAAGAAGTTTAAAGTGTCAGAGTCTAGTGGGAGTGGGGGAGAAAGAAAATTCCTTAAGTACCCGCGTGGTGGGAGGAGTTTGCTGTACACAAAAACACTGTTGAACACTGTAGGATTTCCTTAAAAAGTATCTGTCTGGGGGGAGTGTAACTCATGAGTTTTGAGTGCATAATTGTGCTTTTGCCAAAATTTGTGCATTGACATATTGCTGGGGAAGAAAACCATGGGAAAGCAGGGATGAAGGATGACAAAACTCAAAGTATTAACCCCCGGAAGGGTTCCTGCTATATATTGGTTTCTTCGAATGTTTCTCCCAGTGTAAAAGAGCCACCTGATGATACAGTACAGAACTCAAAGCTCGTATTATTTTCAGTGGCGCAAGATTATTTTTAGTCTTTTTCACTTCCCCTGAACATAACACAAAAAAACCAAGCTGAAGTTGTTCATAAAACTGGAAAACAAACAAGATGCAAACTCCCAAATTAACACTTGGAAGAGAAGAGAATCAACTGTAAAAATAAATAGAAAAAGGAGTTTAGACAAATTAACCTGGCTTACCCAGAACAGCAACAAAAAAAAAAAAAACCATTTCAAACATGAAAGTAAACACTCCCTGAAACTCCTCCAGAACAACAACAAGAACTGGTAAATTTTCTTTGATTTTAGGTGTATGGCTGCTTTCAAATTTGATGTCTGGAGATGCAACCAGCTCAGATGGAATCCATGCAACTCTGAGTAATAATCAACATCCTCTTTTTCTCTAATCCCAACAAGCTACATATAAAATACAATTTCAGACCAGTGGAGCTGCTGTGTGAACCCCACTGACTAACGTATCAAGAAGGGCGGTGCACAGTATCATTGGTAGAAGTGAAACAAAAGATCAAACCATAAAATCTTCATGCCTATTGATGAGAGGTTTATCACTTAAATCTAATTTTTATTCATGTGAGTAAAGCCACACTCTTAGGGAGTTAAACACACAAGCTCCAGGAGACAAGCAGAGCATACAACCCACAAAGACACCTTTGTCCCACTGGTCAGTGAACATGCCCAGGATATATTTTATATATGTATGGGTAGATCTTTTATTTCCTCTTCTCCCCAGCTCCCTAAGGGACTGAGTACCCATCCTGTGCATGGCAGGAGTCCAGAAATCCACGCAGCTGCCTCAGACTGGACAACCAAACCAGTAAACCTTTTGTAATTTCCCCAGATTATTAGGAACCATCAATAGCATTTACAGCCTTGATTCAGGGCTGATTTAACCCAGTCCAGACTGGAACTTAATCAGCTCATAATGTGTATTGAGAAGCTAAATACAAATTAGGATGACTGTAGAAATTAATGTAGATAAGAGCTAGAAGCAAGAAACTCAGCTTCATAACCACGACCAACACAAGGAGATCTGCAGAAATCAAAGCACAGGATGCACTATGGTTTCCACTGCATTCCTCAGCCTCAGGGATCTGCCAATATTTTGCACGTAAGCACACGGACCTTCAAAAGAGCTGGGTTTGTCTAAAGAAAGTACAAAACAATCACTACAAAGGCAAGCAATGAAAAATTCTCCTCCTGAACAAACACGCCGTAAAAATGAAGTATAAATCATAAAACCCAAATGAAAACAACCACTCCCCCACCCCAAAATCACCCAAATAATGGGATAAGGAAGTTTTCTCTGATTAGATTAAATACTGAAAAGCTCTTTCCAAGTCCAGTAACAAACTACTTTAGAAGCAGTGGCAGAAAGCAACACAACAACACTGAGCAATGCAGGCAATGCAGAGGCAAAGTAAGGATTGATCCAGAGCCCTGGGACAAAAGCTTTGCCTTCCCTCAAAATGCGTGGAAAAGGCTTCTCACAAGTGTGCCACCTTGACTAACTCCACTCTCAGGGGTTTGCTGCTCAAGTCAGTGGAAGAAAAATGAAGCTAGCAAATGTTTTTGAAAACACCAGTTCTTGAAAGCAAACTTATTACGCTGAGGACTGAGCACCATCAAGCAGAAAACTCCGGCATCGCAGCTTGAGACAAAATGCCAGACCCTCACACAAAGCACCTCTCTAAGATTATTTCCCCAGCTCAGCAGAGAATACAGCCTAATAGGTCATATATCACAGGAGCAAAACAATGCCATGCTCAGCAACGAAATTCCTTGGGACAAAGGGTCTCCACATTTATTCCACCCCACCATCTCTCAACATATCTCAATTTCACAGGAGGTCAGCTTCCTACCCCTCAGTCTGCCATGTTCAGCCTGGGATGCAAAAAGTCTGACAGCGACAGAAAGGAGGGGGAAGATGCTAAAATGAGTCTTTACTGTCTTTTGCCTTGTTTTCATCCTTTACAGTGCTCCTTTTCATGCATATGAAACCCAACAAAACAGGCCGATTCCTATGATCTGTACAAACGTGGACACAAGACCAGGAAATCCATGCCTGCTATTACACATCCATGAAAAGCAGAGGCCTCATGGTGACCTACTCCACCAGGACACCAACATGGTGTTTGGAGGCACCTTCCACACAGCTCTGTCAGTGTAGAGTCCTCACTCCATCACTCCCATGGAGAAGGTGGTCCTCCCTTTTACCCTCTTATTACTAGAAAGCTCATTTCTGGCCTCAGAATATTCATGGACACTTTATTGCCCATTTGTACTTGTTCCAGCATTGTCCTTTAGCTTAAATGGTTTGCTGGGAGTGTTTGTCACCTTCAGTATCAGACATAACCTTTACCAGCCTTCATTTTCCTCATCTACGCAAGCAAAGCTTTTTAGCCTATTCCTGTATTTAATTATCAATCATCAGCTGTTCAATTAGAGACGGTGCAGGTCTAAGACCCAGGGGCCTCAGGAAGAGAAATATCCCAGCCACCGTGACAGAGACAACAGGAAGTTGTGTCGGGAGCAAGGATACAATTAATCCATAAATCAGGAGAGAAAGCAGGGGCAAGGGAAGAACTGAAAGCAGCATCTCCCCTTTCAGTGGGTTAATGTGACTTCTTCTCACTTTGCTGCAGAAATCACATCAGGACAAGTTGCTTTCAGGAAGCAATTACAGGGAAGCAGCAGTGCAGAAGATGGATCTGTTTCTCAACTCTTCCACATGTCACTTCTCAGGAAGGAGCTGGTCATGGGGCTCACAACTTCAAACCTAAATATTTCCAAAGGAAAACATCCCTTGATGCAAATATTATCTACCGACCACACAGGATCTGCAATTATACAAACCACTTTGAGGCATTTTGTGGACCAATCCAAAGAACATCAATTAAATTCTGATCTCTCTGCTGTTAAAGGCAAACTGCTGATTGATAACATGGGGCAAGATGTCATCTGTGCTCTCTGTTGCACTATTACCAGGCTCTGTCATACAAATTACATGTGTCCCATGGATGTAGCAGACAAGCAGTATGGGCAAAAGCTGTAAAATGCAGTTGTAGGACCTTGACCTAATGTTTTCATTATTTCTGTTTAACTAAAATGTCTTTGAAAATTAATCATAACTGAAGATATTTTCAGCAATATTTGTTTTTAGT
>VYZQ01007692.1:22036-42079 GCA_013400655.1 Mystacornis crossleyi | reverse complement strand
CGACACATCCCCTGTGGAGAGCACCAGGCAGCAATCCCTGCTTCTGCGTTTTCAATTTGAATCTGTACTACTAAATAAATTCAAGAAAAAGTGAAGCCTTTCATTTGCTAACACCAGCTCAGATTCAGCAAGGTTAATCAGACGTCCGACACAAAGCTTAAATCACAAAAGCCAAATTTATTAATATTTCTATTAACAGATATTTCTAATCTTCCCAATAATCACTTTAGGCATCCTCAGTTCCAACCTCTTCTTACTGGCAGTGGTTTACTGAGTTGAGTCTATAATAAAGTTGGTTCTGTTTCATGGGCAGTAAGATACCAATACAAAAACTGTACATACAGATGTAGCTGAGAGTCTCGCGAGAAACACTACTCTGTATTGTATTTTCTTCAAATATTACAGTCAGTAGACAGAAGTTAAATAAACTGGTACTTTTCCTTCTGTTTGCACTACAAAGAGATGTGTCGGAGCAGCTGAGCTCCCGGTACCCTCTGCTGTGCCCTCTGTGCCTCATGGACAGCACACAGAGCTCCTTTCCACTTAGTGTGCCCTAATGCTGCTTCCAAGTCACGTTCCCTAAGGATCTGACCCACAGCTCTTGGAGGGTTCCCACTTGCTTCATCAGCTTTGAATGGATACAGAGGTGTAGGCAAACATCTGTAATGAGCACAATGGCCAGATATTAAAAACGAGTTTAAGGAACATCAGGAACCTTCCACCTTTCTTTGCCCTCCTATCCCTCCACCCCCTGAGCCTACAAATCAGACAAGTTCAGTCTCCCAGAACTCATTCAAGAGGGTTTTAAATCTCTTGCTCCGATCTCATGCAGATCTCCGGGATAACACTGGACTCTACAAAGATGAACTTGTTCTCAGACAGGATTGTTGCCTTACTTTTAGAAAACTCTTAGTATTTAAGTGATGTGATATCTGATCGGTCTAAAGTAGAACTTTCATCTCAATGAGAAAGGGCACTACATTTTCATCTGGTGTCAGACCCATACATAAACAGGCTTCCTCAAATGACAGATCAGAAGCAAGAAGTGGCCTCTTTTTTCTAATAGCATCAGCCCAGCTGCAGATCTCAGTGGCGCTTATTCTCAGCTGGTCTGCTTTCAACTTTCACTTCCCATTTAGAAAGCTAAATTGGGAGTGCTTTAATCTTCTGGGTTCATTTCCTTAATGAAAAGTGAAAGGTATAAGTGGCAGCAGGTAAAGAGATATTGAAAGCTGTGGCAGACTAGCATTTAAATTTTAGGAAAAGCTAGATCAGAGCATTTTCTAACATTCTTTTCTTCTATGACAGTAAAAAAAATTGCAAAGTCATAAAAACCAAGGGATTTTTTTTTGCTGGGAAAATGGCACATCAGCAGAAGGGCAAACTTTGAGTGGGGCAGAGAGGAGAATGTGGATTTTGACCTGGGCTATGGTGCAAAACTGCCCCAAAGCACCACTGAAACATGTTCATCTGAGCTCACATTTCTCAAAGAGAGTGTCCAGCTTCAAAGGAAGCAAAGACAGTCTTGTTGCTCATGATGTCCTCGCAGGCCTTACAGGACGAGGCCTTAGGAGCAGAAAACAAAGTTGCAGTTAAGAACTATCCAAAAAGCTCCATCCTGAAAGTATTTTCTGCTAGTGGAAAACAACATGGCATGGCTTGTTCAGTTTTCCTTTCCAGTTATTAAAAAAAAAAAAAAAGTCAAGTCTCTGCATCATTTCTTGCTTCAAAAACCTGAAGAAAACGAAGAGAAAAGCAATCTGATATAACATGCATCCCATGAGGGGGGAAGTGTGATGCCAGGACAAGCTTTGTTTCACAAGCCTCAGCCTCTCAAAAGAACACATTTCATTGCTCATTCCTTCACCCAAATACTTTTACTGCTAATCTGTGTTTGTTTAGGCAGAAAGAAATTCCTATCCATTTTGGTCACAGCTAAGGAGTCTCACAGAAATCCAGGCCCTGGATTTCAACATCTGTGCCCACTTGATGATATCACTTGAGTCAACATTTCCAGAAGTAGCCACTGAGTGGGACTCCCCTTCCACACGTGCAGCCTCAGCCCCACTGCTCTGTTCCTCCCAGTGCCTCAGCACACCTGGGTCCCCCAGATCCGCTCCATCATTAAATGTCTTCTTATGTTTCCATTAAATAACTGCACAAGAGATATAAAATAAGAGTTTCACTGCCTTTATGTCTCCCCTTCCAGTAAGTTACAGCTGAAGTGACCTGGGGAACAGTTGTCAGATAAAAGTGCTAAGTCTCAGCAGCAGAAAGGAACAATTGGGCCACATTTTATGAATATTACCCCAAGTCCATTAGCCATCAGGCACTACATCATGGAGCACACCACTGGTGCTGCATTCCCATGGGGAGCAGTCTGGAAAAATAGGTTTATATTGTGCCAAGACACCTGCTAACACCCTTTGCTGTGGTCCCCATCCCATACCTGAATTTTTCATGGCTAATTAAGAGGTAACAGCACCTAATTTCCCACTGCACTTCAGGTGTTTGGAGGAGTGCTTTATTGTGTTTCCTTGCATTTCCCCTGGGTTTTGTTCCTACACATCCGATCCATGTGTTCCTGACTTAGCTCATTAAATACAAATTGACATCTCCACTATTCTGAGTGGAGTATCCTCAAAATCCCTTAAATATCGTAGTGCCTTAGAAGTAACATGGAGCAGGCCGGAATATCCTGTGCGAGTGAGAGTCTGGGAAACAAAACTAACAGAGGTTCATTCCCCTAATACATGGAAAAAAGGGGATCCAGTGCAAATGAAGCATAGGATGGTAAATAAGAACTGTGTTCGCTTGCAGTCATGCACTATAGCCATTAAGCCTTAAGGTCTTAAAGGTACCAAGCAATGCATATGATAAATTTCTCAAAAACATCCCAGCCATAACATAGTTCCTGCTGATTGCTCATTTACCCATAATGCATGCTGTCATAGCAAAGCCTGACAAATGACAGCCAAAGCTCAGGTTATTTTTTACGCTGACTGCCAAGCCCCTCACCTCAGATTATTCATTTATTAGGGCAATCACTGAGGTCTGGGTACTTAATATTGTTTTCACCAAATATGAAAATGATCTACTTGCCTATTCTTTAGTTCCTCCTAGGGCAAGCCATTTATCATCAGCCCTGGATAAATGACTGCTTCATTATAGCCATAATTTATGAGATGTTAGAACTAAAGAGCCACACCTAAAGACTTAAAGCTTTAATATGGATTAAAATAAGATAATCAATCAAGCATATACAAATTCTCTTTAGAATTATTTCTCGCTTTGAAATGGCTTTGCATTTTTAGAATGGAGGTAGTCTTAAATTTCTTCTCATCCAACCCCAGCCAAGCTTGTTCAGAAGTCCATGAGGAAGTCTAGGGTATAACCTTGTTGGTCAGCCTTGGATACCATTTGGCAATGTTAAAAAATTCAACAGAATCGGCTTTTGGGCTAAGGACATTTTTTGTGGTTTTGATGGCATAGAGAAGATTTGCAAGCCTTCAGCCCAGAACAAGTGGGAAAAATGCAAAGTGATGCCAGACTCCAGCATTCTCCATAGATGCTGCCACGCTTTTCATCCTCTCCTGTGGAATTTTGCTGCTCTGGTGTTAGAGAAGAGAGAGAGTTAATGTTATTACTGAAAAATATTTCCATGATTGTAAGGAGGTTTCCTCTATGTGAAACAGCATTTCACAGCTCAGAGTTTGGGTGAAGGAAGCTTCTTCCTCTAGCTAGGGAATGAAATATCCCTCCCTTCCCAAAACAGTGTCACAGCTTGAAAGCAAAAGTTTCTGGTTTGTCTCAATTGTATATTTGCCAGCACAAAACCAGTATAAATATTATTCCTCAAGCAACCACCTTGCTTGAAACACAAGCCTAAGCCTACTTAACCACTTAATCCTGCATCTTCTGAAGCCCCTGAAGGTGGAAATAGATAACATTTTAGATTTTTGAGCATGCACCACTAAGACAAGGATGCAGCTACAGTTTCCATCGCTGGCCAGGCATGCCGTGGGCACAAAAGTCTCAGGCACTGCTGGAGCCCCAGGGACTACAGGCCAGACGAACGAGGTATCCCAGGAAGCCCAGAGCAAGCCCATGGCAGCAGGCAATACAGGATGTGATGAGCAGGCTGCCAGGAGAGGGCACTTGGCTTCCTCATGCACCAAGCCCCAGCACACATCACAACGGGATTAACACCCCGGGTAGTGACGCGGACAACCTAAGCATCTTCCTGAACTTCAAGCCTGGATAATGCACCCAGAAGGAATGGGGGGTGAGGCACCCAAAACCTTATACTTGGAGCCACAGTTACAAAAACCAAACTTTCCCAACAGCAACAGCTTCTTGCTCTCAGGATAAGTGCCTGGGACATGTGTTTTATTGAAGAATATTGTTGGGCTTATGATGAGAGAATACACTGCGGCTTCACTCAACACAGCTTTAACCAATGAGGTTTCCTCAGTGATGCTAACACTGATTTAAGTTTAATCCCAGCACCAGGCTTTATCAGCTAAAGGACATTTTTCGCTCTGGGCTATCCAGTTATTAACATACAACTTGAGCACTTCAAACAGGAATAAAACAATCCAAGCTCTGCAGTTCCCATGCGTGAGAGCTGTTTAGGCATAACTCTGCAAGGAAACACTTGATACATTAGAGATGCAATGAAATTAAATCTACCTACGTGATTATAAACATATAAAGGTGTAGGAATACAATTGTCGTCACAGGTACACAGAAGATTTTTTTTTAATGTGTATGCAAACGAATGACTAAAACACAAGATTACAGTCACAATCTAAAAGAACTTAAAGACTTTATTTACATCCAGGGCCCCAAAAAGTCCATTTCACTAATTATTTGGGGAAGTTTTAACTGGGAGCTCAATAGAATTGAGGCACAATGCAGTTCTCAACCTCAAATGTGCTAAGGAAAAGCCCAGTTCCCCAACGTGAGCCATTTCCCCGACCCAGCCTGTAGACTTGGCAGGGAGGTGATGCTCCGTGGCAATGGAGAAGCACATGGACCACGTTTATCTCAGTGCCACTGGGCTGTGGGACAGCACTCCCAGCCAGGCTGCACCAACTCTCCCAGCCCACTTCCCTCAAGGAGCCCAGCACCTCTCCAAGTCAAAATCCATCATCATCCTCTCTTAAAACAAATTCTCTCTCAAAGTAAGAAGCTGTGTTCCACATTCTTCGCCAAAATAAATGTAAAATCAAGTCAGAAACCCTCCAAAATAGGGTTGGTAATGCAAATATTGACACAGCAAAGAGGAGGGAGTGCAAAGCATGGCTGGACAGACAGTCTGAATACAAAATATTTCACAAAAATGTCATCTTTATTTAGTGGGTGATGAAATCAGCAACTATTTTAAAAGATTTATAGTTTTTGTAGCCCAGACACTTATGCCCCCAAGTTATATAATGGGAACGTGAAGGAAAGGCAGTTTTCACAAGTTATGTTTGGGATTAATGTGGTGAGCACTCTAAATGCCAGCCTCCTGCTGATTTCCATGGAAGTTTTGCAGGAGCAGAATTTCTAGGAACAGGTAATTAAGCAGTGTTCTCCCCCACCCCTTCTCTTTCTACACAATGGCTTTATAGTTACACAATTTAATTCCCCTCACACGAGGCTGAGTCACCCCCAGCCACCACAGCACCCAAGGCACACTCAGGATGCAGAGTGGAATGGGCACATTGAGAAAACACACAGAGAAAAAAAGGCATTTGTTTTCAGTGCTATCGAGTGGCACATACACCTCGGTGGTCATCTTGGGCCAAACCCTGCACCTTGTAAGGCCAAGGCCCTCTGGTTTGGTTCATCAGGAATTCTGCAGCCCCGGCAACCACTCGAGTGTTGTGTCACCTTGTTGTCTGCCATGTGGATTGCTGATCTAACCTCTGTGGAGAATCCTGCCTCTTTTCTCCTTTCATGAGGAATAAACAGCATTTAGAACAAGAGATTAAGGACATCTTTAAGTGGAAAGCTCCTTTCATCAGGCAAACATACCTGGCTAAGAGGACACACCAGCCCTGGGGGCACTTCATCAGTGGAGTGACACTCATTCTCCCCTCTCAGCGATGAGCCAAGGTGTAGGGCTAAGGAGAATTAGGATCAAACTGTAAAGACAACTGGGTTTTCAAAGACATCTCTCTAATCAGTGCTGCTCAGCATCTCTGAGTCAGTTAGCTCAGAAAGGCTGTTGTGGTGTCTCCAGGTGGACAGCATCTGCCAGCAGCTCTGCTTGGGTCACGGGAGTGTGGTACCGTGTCATCCATATCCCACCTAACCGGCCTCCAGCCCCTAGAGAGCCTTGTACCTGCACACCTGCCCCAACCTGGCAACTCCAAAGTTAGTTGGTGTCGAAACAAAATCACTGCACCTTCCCTACAAAGCTCGGATGTGGGTTTATTGGAATATTAACTTCTGCTGCTAAAAGTATCCTTTTTTATTCTTGTTTTTTAATGAACAGGGTTATTCTATTAAGCTGAAAAAGTTGATGCGAACAGAACAAGAAACAGCTTCCATGTAAACTGCTAAGTTACCAATTAGCTCCTTAAAACAATTGAAAGTCACGGAGCCCCCTCAATGCACACAGGCGGTTAATTAATTAACATTAGATGTGATTAATAATGAGTCTTGTTTAATAGTAAATATCTGCCTGCAATGCCTGCATGTCAGAACAAAAAGCCTTCAGAGAGCGGGCAACTATATTTATCCTGATTGCGTTTGGGATTTTAACATGTTTTGTGCAGGCTGACAAATGGCCTATTAATTATCTAATGTTGTCTGACAACAACAGCTTGATAAAGATGTATGTTTTTGAATTGCTGGATGAAAACTGCTGGAGAAGAGCCCCACAGGGGCCTTGCTGTCCTAAAACTGGGCTCCAAGCCATGACAACAGGCAAGACAAAGCCCTATCTCCTGCCACAGCCTTCGGAGATAAAATATGTCTTGGCATTAAGGACGTTTTCAGAAAACTGCTTCTGCAATATCTGATTAGGAAAAGGAGGAGTATGTCTTTACTAAATTGGGGTTAAGGCATAATCAATATCATATATGGAGTGTCTGGCCTATTCTGCATAAACACAGGCACTTCATATTATTAAGGAGTCTATAATGCAGAGGAAGCATATGGCAGGACATTGCAGCGCTTTCTATTCTTTTTATTTAGAACTTTATCTTCCAACCTGTTTGACAGCTGCTCCTAAGTGGTTTCACAGTGCCAAATTATTTTTATGATTGTTTGATGTTTTATTCTCCCATTTCAGTTAATGAGATAGGATCCCACAATGGTCATAATTCAGAGCTGTCAGAACTAAAAAGCATGCTTGTGGCAAGATAGCCTGATGGTAAATAAGGCTAAAAGCTGTGGATAATAAAAACTCTCTTATCCGAGTCTCCTCTGCAATCAAAACTTGGTTTGGATCCTTCTTTCCTTTGTGCTCTCTTGTACTTCAACCTTCCCTTTTGGACAGGTAAACTATCAATCTTTGGGTAATGTCACCCTTTTAATTCTGTTCAACCTTTCCTTGTAATGAAATGTGTAGGATACACAGGAAATGTTGAAATGTCTAAAGATATTGAGTGCTATATTATAATTAAAGGGCTGGAGTCCTGTTTATTGTGCCAAGGGAATAATTTGTCATATATGCTTAGAAGAAACTGTTCAACAAATGACCTTTAAGAGTCCCAGGAAATGGGATATCTGGCATTCCCCAGGGATTTTAACAAAAACTTTCAAAAAGTTCACATTTTCGATCCTAACTTTCAGGATGAGAACTGCTGTCTCTTTTATTCTTGGATACTTTATATAGGGAACATATAAATAAAGAGAATGAGATATAAATAAGTCGTCCTGGCTGTTACACGACAGGACTGAGAATTGGGGCTTCTTTGTTCTTATCTCTACGAAGAGATTCTGCATGACCTTGTAATTTCAGTGCCAATTGTCTCAGCTTCCCCGGTTAGAAAACATCTGTAAAATACACCATCACTCATCTTAGTGACGTGTCCCACTATTTTTTTTCAGGAACGCACCACACAGTTCCATTCTTCAGCTCAGGTGCTACAACACCTCTACTTGTGACAGGCCAGATGATCAAAGATCCTCTTTGCCTTCAGAATCAGAAAAAAATTGTGTAACCTGTGGCTTAGGAAAAGATCCCAAACATAAAACATTTGAAGAAGTTGCAGGGATTGCACTGGTTCATTTATACACGGTTAAAAGCAAACAAAAGTTTCCATTATTTGGAGAAAGCAGCACCAGGCATGCAACAGAAAGAAGGGAGATGCAGGCATCTTCTCCAGGTGTTGGCAAAGGGGGATGTGGGACAGGGAGAAACGGCACAAACTCCTCAGGAATCTCCTCTGGAAACCTTCACCTGTGGCTTGGCTATTGAGGTGAACTCAAGTCAACAACTGGAACTCATAGAAAAACCTCTAATATCCACCAAAACAAATCCTGATGCTCAATGCTGGTAGCCAGGCACCTCTAACAAACTCACTTCAGAAAGAGTCTTATATCCTCAGAATCTATCTCATTTCCTACTACACTTTTTAAGCAAGAAATCTTGAAAGTGACTGTGAAGGGACCAAAACAAAGCACAGCAATAACCAGTTGAATTAGCACTCAAAGCCCAGATATGCAAGTCCATGTCTAAACAAGTCTGCTTTTTTTTTTTAATGTGTTTTAAGTCAATTCTTTAGGTCTGAATACATGTCTCACAATAAGCAAGAAAACTGGACAAACCTAATCTCAAGTACGCCGCTGCACTGGTCTCGGCACAGGTCTCACACACAGTTTGTGGTTGGAGCATGGCAAATCAACATTGCTAACATTTTTTCCTCTTCCATTTTGAAGGCCTGGTGTGATAAAAAGGGGCACAGCACTGGAGGGGCTGCACAGGTCCAAATCCAAGCACAAGAGAGCTGATTCAGCAATCGCCTGGTAGGTTATATGCAAAGGGTGTAAGGAACATTTCCCTTTGCATCATTTGCCCAGGCTACAGCTAATAAATGTTGCTGTAACTGTCAGATCGGATCCTGGGGATCCGCCAAAAAAGCCGTGGGAGCAAGTCCAGAGGAAGAACACGTAGGAGCAAATGAAAGCCAGTTGTGCTCCTGATGTCCACACCAGTTCTGAGCAGCACTTGTGCCAAAGCACCGCTTTGGGCAGAGACACCTTGGCCACACCAATTCCATCAGCCTCAGGGAAGGAGAAGGAACAAGAGCACAGCCCATCCCTCTGCCACCTCGGGGCTGCCTGCACCCGAGGGAAGCACTGGAGATAACCAGCACAGGCAGCCCTGGGGCTGCCAGAGCACTTGCACATCCTTCCCAGTGTGGAAAGGGCAGGAATATCACATTACTTTCACATTCCTGAGGTTGCAGGCTTGTCGTGTTAGACCACCGTCACTATTCTGGTTTTGACATTTATCAAATCGCAGAACCCAGAAATCCCTTGGCTACAGGGGTCTCACCCACGGCTTGATGCAAAAGATCTCAAGTCACCAAGGCTCTTCCCACAGACTTTCCATCTGGGTTCACAGCAGTTTCCCTCACGTCTTTTGTCTCCAGGTCAGTAAAAAGTATATTGATATTGATTTGGGATATGGGGGAAAGGAAGGGAAGAAGGAGAAAACCTCGATGTGGATGGCATAGGGAAATTTGATACAGCTTTGCAAAGTTCAGATGCTCCTTTTTTCAGTCACAAGGAAAGAAAATTGATGATGCCACAAGTTTAATGCTAATTGATTTATTACCTGCCTAAGCAAATCCTGGGCAATGCAATGGCAGGCTTAGACTTAAAGCAAATGATTTACAAGATAATGTTTGACTCTGTGAAAGGGTAATCAGATCCAGATACAATGGATGATAGGATAATTGAGAAGAAATAAAAGAGGATAAATTGCCATGTGCTAATGAGCTTACAGGCCCTAATGGGGAGGACATCAGTTTTAACACTCGGGTTATGAGCTAGGAGCAAGGTTTTTTTTTTTCTTCAACAGCTGAAGATGTAGTGCTGAAACAAACCAAGATTAATGGTTTCCCACTCACTTACTTAGCCATTCTTTACACCTTCAGCAGCTTCCTGCATTAAATGTCTGGCTGTTTTTAAAGCAGGTTTATCCAAAGCAACTCACCTCACTTGGAAGCCATATTACCTATTTCTACGTTCAGGCACGTCTGTTGTTTGGGGATGAATGACTCGAAACAGCATTTCTCCCCCTTGCAGCACTGGCCGCCTGATGAGTTTGCAATGTCTTTGCAGGTCTCTTTAGGATCATAGGAATATTCTCAAGCCTTTATACGGTCTCACCGCACTCAGGTTTTGAAGCAGTTGCCAGAGCAATGCTGTCTCACATCATGATTCATTTTTATATCTTTTTCTCCCTCCATCCCACATCACCACCTAGAACCAGGGACACTTTATTGGTATTTCTGATTACTGCTGTAGCCATCTAAATTTTTCAGCAGGATGGGGGTCTCTCCAGCCCTGATGTAGAAATGCACTATATGAATGGTGCTAGCCACAGAGTAATAAAAAGACAGTGCCGTGTGCTGTTATTGGTAAGGAATACAGAAATGAAGCACTTCCTTAGAGACCAAGCCCATATTCCAGGGCAAGGCTCCCAACAAATGAAGTTTAATATGATGAATTGTGGTGCAGTTCCAGATGAATACAACTCTCAAAAATGCAGGTCGGCTGAAGCTTTTTAGGTTACACTGTGCACATGTCCAATACTCAGTTTTAAAGAGAAATATTTCTAGTTAATATGCACAGAAGTATCCACGGCCCTTCTGAGTTAATACATGGGGAGTCTTTTCCTTTCTTTTGCCATTCCACACCCTTTAGGCAGCCAGGCACTAATTAATTAAAAATTCTGTGCAATCTCAGCTCACGGAGGAGCTCGGGGTGCTCCTTTACTATGGAAGGGGAGGATGCCAGCAGGGACCCCTGTGGACCCCACCAGACCACGACCCTCCACCCACGCCAGGGAGCAACACCCCATGAGTAGCTTGTGGGCAGGGGGAGCAAAGGACAGTCTTTCCCCGCCAGGGATATATGTGCTCCAAAAGGTGCTCCAAAGAGAAGCTCCAAGCCCTGCTCGTTAAATCACCTTTCATTGTCCTGACCCAGATTTGAACATTTGCTTTAGAATTAGAAACACGGATCATAAAACCACAAATTAGTAAACATAATGGTTTGGTGCTGGTACTGCTCGCAGAGGCGGGGATGGAAAACACACCTTTTTCCCGTGAACTAAAATCAAAAGCCTGGATCAAAAGCCTTGAAATGTAGACACATCTGGCACTAAATCCAAGTGCACTGGTGCCTGCCCCTCTGTTAGGAGAGATGCAGTAGCAAACTGGTTCAAGCTCTTCTGCAGGAAACCAGGAACCAACTTGTATCAGAGATCATCGCTTTCTCCCCCACACACCTTATCAAGTATCCCCTGGAGCTAAGCTATTGTCACCCTGAACACAGAATGATTTCATGTCAAAGTAAACAAGACTTCCCTAGTTTCTTCCACTGAAAAGTCTCTGGTCTAGTTGTAAAACAAAAAAGAACAAGTGAAAAGAAAATATTAAAAGTCTTAACATATTACAAGTCTTAACATATTAGCATGTTCCTTCAGGGAAACCAGCCTGGAGCGGCAGACTTGAAATGGCAGCAATTAGTACAAGGATTGTTCTACTTGAAGCAACTTGCCTTTTCTGTTTGAGAGGAACACACAGTGTGAGCTCCCTGTTCTGCTATCAGGCACTTACTGTACAAGCAAACAGGATATGATAGGTGTGACTCCAGTAATTGTCCCTATTCACTCATACGGATAAAATATGGGTTCAATATGCTGGGGGGGAAAAAAAGGTCGACTGCATACTGAAGAGATTGCTTTTTTGCTCATAGGCATTGATGTTAGTTTTAATTTTATCTACTGTTTCTGCAGCTCTGAGACTGAGTCACAGCAGATCCAGCTTCCACTTCCACAACTATGGAAGTTTTTCCACTGACATTGAACTAAATCCCAGTGACCTGCATATGCAAACTCTTTTCTCTCTGTGGAACGTTCTAGCATTTATCCACCAAAAAAAATTAATTCTAGACACAAAATTAAATTAAACCTTTGCTCTTTTGAGATGCCCCCCTCAAGTTTCTGGTTGCCTATCATACCAGTGCATGTGCTGGTGCTCCACTTTCAGCTTCAGCCCCATCACTCAAAACCCTCCCCAGCCTGAAATAAGTTTCTTCACTCAGGAAGATCCTGTAATTCTGCAGGTGCCCAGCAGACCTGAGGTACATTCCAAAGATCCTGAGCTTTGCTGTATGCACACATCCCATGAAATTCAGCCATGGCTCACACTGTCAGTCCCACTCCCACCAAGGACCCTCTGCTCCTCCCTTCACTGCTGTCCACAAACACCCCTAATGCTTGTCCTTGTGTCGAGTTCCATGAGGGAGAGCAACAGCCAGAGGTTTTAACCCAGCAGAGGCACAGAGCTGAACACCAAAACCACTCAGTTCCTGTTAGAAATGCAGCATTTGGGCCTCACATCACCTGACTGTGCTTGTACTCAAATGAAGAGGTGGAGAGGGAGACTTAGACGGAATTGCTGCGATTTGCACGTAAGTGAACAAGGCTTTTTGAATGGCAGACCAAAACGACAGGAGACCAGAAAGAAAGCAGGACTTCCTCTGCACCAAAGTGAAATCATCAGTGTTTGAGGGACAAAGGACCCCACTGGTCAGAGGTGGAGAGGCAGTGAGGCACCAGGGTATCCCACACCTGCAAAGCAGGAGCTGGGGCCCTTGTGAGCCCACATAGCAACGCTGAAGATGCAACAGATCCTTTCTAAGTGCTGTCATATGGATCCTCTTGGCCTTAAATTTCATCTCACCTATGTCTGACATTATGTCTAGTGGTATTCTCTTCCTTAAACATTTTTAAAGTATTGGAGTATTTCGTTTGCAGGATTTGTTTGGATTTTCATTTTAATGCTATTCCCTACAGGCACCAATTCCCCAGCCTGCAACCACCACGCTGGGGTTAAGGACACACATGTTCAGTGGGAGCTCTACACCTTTCTAGTCTGTAACAGTCTTCTTTGCTGAGGTTAAACCTTCTATTAAGTCACTTTTCTCCCACGTCCTTCAAAACCTCTATCTGCCTCACTGGAACACGTGACACAACCTTACACCCATCGAGTAGAGGGTGGATTTTGGGAGACTCCATCTCTCATGGTCAGCACTGTGTTGTCCCACTGATATCTATGAAGTGTGGCTGCAGAGCTTCCCCTCCTGCAGACCAGGGCAGCATCCCCTGCCTGCAGATTTCCCAGGAAAACCTCTCTGCTGTGGGATCATTAACATACCTCGCTGCCTGCAGCGGTGCAGGGCAGCTGCCCTCCTTCCCACAGTGTTGTGGCAGGAAATATTTCATCCTCCCGCAGCTGTGCCAACACTTCCAGAGTGCCTTGGCTCTGTAAAAGCAAGACTTTTTGACCCTGCATTTGGCACATGCACAAGGAAGAGGCACGAACGGACTCACACCTGGGGTCAGCGCAGCCCTGTTTGCACACTCACCTCAGTCCCAGTGTGACCAGCACCTCCCTGGCTGCGCGCACTGGGCTGAGCACAGGAGGGTCCCCCAGAGCCCACAGCACACAGACAGAGCTCAGCAAAACTCTGATCTGCGTCCCCAGCCGCAGCACGGCACAGGCACCAGGGAGGGTGCTGGCCCGAGTCCCCTCTGGCAGGGTTTGAACACCAAACACCAACAAACCAGAGCGATCCTCAGCCAGCACACTGAAATGTGGAGCAGAAAACCTGGATTCATGTCTCCAATCCATTAGTTTTCCCACAGGAACAGGTAGTTCCTAACCCAGATGTTTTTAAAAACAGCTCCTTGCCCGCATGGTGCCTCAGTTTCCCATCCATGTAAAGGGCAAATGTTCATTACCCTATTTTATCCCAATTTATCCCTTCAGACTACAGGCATTCCAAGACAACTACTACTACGTGTGTGGAGCAACTGATGCAACTCACCCTGATCTCGCTGCAGTCATACACCTGGCGTACCAGTAATGACAAAATGATAATCTTAACACTTTCCACCTCCCAAAGATTTTAATATTTTTTTTTACTGATCTTGCTAGCCATCCAAATTTATGATTAGCTACCAGGAAAACCATTTACAATACCTGGAATTCAAACAGATGAGTCTGCTTTGGACATTTTAAAGTAAAAATCTCAAACCCAGATATTAAACATGATTCCAAAACTTTTTGGGAGGTGGGGGGATTTGAAAAATAATTTCATTTGAGGTGTTGGCTCATACATCAGTGATTTCAGCTTGATGCCACTAGAAGCGAGCGAGATGCAATGTTTTGAGAACCAGAATGAATAATGGAAACATCAGCTCAGCCCTGACCCTGGGTGTGGAGGCACCGCTGTGCTGGGCTACAGCCCCACTGCCTCTGCTTCAGCCAGCAGGTAAAGCTCAGAGCAGGGAAATGCACATGGGGGTGGGGGAAAAAATAGAATAATAGTGTAGAGCATGGATAAGCCATACCCAGATATTGGTAATTTCAAATAGGTACTTCTCAGAGAAGCTGTACTGCACACCTTTGACCTTTAACTGGAGTGCTCAAACATTGCTTGTAATGATGACTACCAATGAAAGTCCTATGCTGTGCTTGGCTGCACTTTCTATATGAGTGCCAGCAGTAAGATAAATGATAAACTGGTTCACTGGAGTACTAGTGGTTTGGGGGCTATTGATTTTTGGTCCATTCTCTTTAAAAGTGAGATCTAAAAAGTTGACAGAGGGTCATTAATTTCATCATATACTTGTCGACTCATCCATAACCAATCCAGGGGCTGAGTGCGCTTGTCACTCTCTGTTTGCACTTTATTTGTTTAGGTTTTCTTTGTGATTCTACATTTTTCCCCTTTATTTCAGCTTTGTGCTTGTGCTCCTGCTGTTATTTCTTTTTCCTCTCCAAATGAGCACCTCGCTTTGAGCTTCTACTGAAAAATGCTCTCATACAATATATTTATATTATAAATAAATTCAGTGGCTTCATTATCAAGTCTGTGCTAGGAGAGGAAGTCATCTCTGTTTAGTGCTATTCATTTAAAAAGAAAAAGAACTGCTATAAAATTCATCAATCTTAATTGTGCAATCTGAAGGATTTTGATTGAATAAACACTTGTCTGAAGACTTCAGGGTCTTGTTTGAAAGCCACAGTAAGAAAAGAGTTGGAGAATGTTTCCCTTATGAAGCTCCATAGGTCTATGACAGTATTCTCAGGTGACAGGGGAAAGATTGAATTCAAATAAACATATGGCCATAATTAGTAGAGTTCCCTTCCTTGTCCTTCTGATTAAGCCCTTGGCAACTCTTTGCAATGCATTAACTAAGAAAATATTTTACCAAATCTAACTATTTAAAAAAAAATCCTGGCTTATCTTAGCTTTCATAGAGTGAGAATATACAGAGATTTCTCCATAATTATTGGCATAACTGGATACAAATATTTAAGACCAGAGGAGTACTTTATACATCTAATGAATAAATATCTGCAGAAGGAAGGTTTTTGTGAGCAGGACCAGCATGCAGGAGGCAGGTTTTACCAGCTTAAGTTGGTTAAGTGTATTTCTAAGTAATAGTGTCATCTATCTCCCAACACCAAGTTCATCTGCACTGTCTTTCACTGGGAGCCCAACAGAAAAGCATATGCAGGAAGTAAAAGAAAGCGTGATTAACTACTACAGGCGATGGCAGAAAATTCCAGTATTAATAATATCACAACTTGCCAGTAAATCTCTCTTTTATAGGTAAAGAAATACATTTCTACTTTAAAGTGTGTTTTTATATACCCTTGAGTGCCCAACTAGTTAAACTACCAAGGGAGCTCTACATGATTTAGAAGTTAATCCTTCAAATGGCTAACAATTGAATGCCTCAGCTGTTTGTAGTTTCCTACCGCTGGCTAATTTCATTTTTTTTCCATGTGTTTGGTGGCAAGCTTTCATTGTTCAGAGCTCTGACACCGAGGTTGTAAATGTAGTTAATTTAGTTAAAATGAGGCTGGGAACATTCACACCATGTTCAGCTTGCTATGACTAGGCCTGGTAGAAGTTGAGGTAGATGTGCCTGGAGGACAAACAAGTGGAAAAGGAAAAAAAAGAAAACAAATAGAGAGAAAGCAGACAAAGGAGGTGATCCAAATTTGCCA
This sequence comes from Mystacornis crossleyi, assembly GCA_013400655.1. NCBI lineage: Eukaryota > Metazoa > Chordata > Aves > Passeriformes > Timaliidae > Mystacornis > Mystacornis crossleyi. Next base: position 25,817 of record VYZQ01007692.1, on the reverse strand, counting down.
AACTCAGGAGCATTAAACAGCCTTTTTAAAGGGAAAAAAAATATTTAAGATTGCTGCTTTGAGGGCCAAAAAATCCCAACATGTTGAAATACTGAATCATCAAGTGATTTATCAGTGGGTTTGGCGTTCTGAGCCTACCTTTATCAGCTCCTTTGCTTGGGCCAGCAGCAAAGCCCATCAATCCCATCCTTTCTCCAAACCCCATTCTGTTTGGTTGGCACTTCCAGAGGTCAGAAGGCTCAAAAGTGCTCAAAAATATTTATAGCAGTTGGTACACAGCTCCTCACTGCCCATGCTGGGCACACAGACTGAGCCAGGATGCCCCTTGGTTAGGTCCCAGTTCTACCCAAGGGGACTCACCTCAATGCCACAAAAACCCCCTAAAAATCAACACTTTCTGCTGGCTTAGCAGAAAAAGCTGAATCTCTTCCGTGACCACTTTTCCTGTTCACATCCCCAGATATATGGTGCAAAATAGGTGGAACCCACTCTTAACCTCAGCAGAGCCTGTTCTTTTGGGGAGCAGAACCCCCAAATCTCATGCCCAGGGCAGCAAAAATGGTGCCAAACCCAAAGAAAGACTCGGCAACTCTGGCACTTCCTTGCTGCATTTCCCAACTCAAGCAAGCAGCTTCTTAAAATCCTAATTATAGTCTTGATTAATAGATATTATAACACAGCTCCTGTTTGCCTGTAATTATATTTGACATAGAGATACAAATCAGCAGTTTAACACACTGGAATAGGATTCATAGGATTTTATAGGATTATGGACATATACATTTTTATTAAAGCTCTATTGGTTTCTCTTTAGCATTCATCAAATCTCTCCCTTTATACAGAGATAAATATATCTTTTTTTTTTTCAGAAAGTCATTAATTTTGGAGTTTGAGAAAAATGAAATAGACGAAGTGGGTAATTTTTCACACTTAGAACAATTTCCCTATGATATTATGACTCTTTTTCTCGCACTGCTCTGGGAGATTAATATGGCTGTTATTTTCCCCACTAATTGGCTTTACAGATAGCCATGGGAGATAGCACCTAATAAAGCCAAACGAGATAAAAATCTTGACAGCATTAAGATGTCCCATAACAAGGGGGTCTATTCATTAAGAAGTAATAATCTATTAGAGAAGATTTTTGAAGAGATTTTTTAAGTGGAGTATGCGCTAAAAGCCAAAAATGGATTATTCCCGATTGCCCCTTTCCCTAAAGCACTCCAGGTATGCAGGCAGCATGAGCACACACACCTAAACCACAGATGAGACACCACTACAGAGCCTGACAATCTTTCAGCTAGGGAGAAAGAGCTGCACCTCTAAAATAATTTTTAAAAAATAATAAATTAGTGTCACCCTATTATCACAAGCTCTTTGTTTGAATCCAGTGCTTTATCTAAAGCTGCAAAACAGGGAGAAAACCGTCTGAACTCTGACTAAAACCCAAGCCAGCAACAGGTACTGTGGTTAGAGAACACTTCAAAATATGATGCAGCTCTCCCTTAATGACAACCAGACCACTCTATCAGCAGCATGAAGAGAGAAATATCTCCGACTGAGGCCCTGCTACTCCTGAGGCACAAATGCCCCCTCCATGCACCAAGCCAACACATCTCACTCCACTGACATTTGGGTGTGGGCACAAATCTCACCCCATTTACCAACGGCACACTCAGACCTGCTCCGTGCGACACCAAACTCCACAAATACCTCGACACAGGATCCTCCATTTTGGAGCTGCACAGTTGGGAATTTTTGCAAATATTTTTCCAACCTAAAAGCACTGAGCTCAGCAGCCAATATGTTAAATCAGCACTTTGAAAATAAGGCAACTCTGGATTACTACCTAGGAGCAACTGCTTCCAGTGTCTCTTCCATCAAAGCAGGGCAGTTAAACACTTATGTATTTAGCCAGAGATCCCACGCAACACTAGATATAAATCCTCAGCGTGGTATTTGAGAGGGACATTAAAGGAACAATCACTCCAGGTGAGTTTTAGCTTGTTGGAAGGCAGGATCTAATTGCAGAGACTCCAAGAATCTGGTATTTCATTTCACTCAGCTCTGCCCAGCCTCCAGGTCCTCCACCTGTGCACGAGTGAAGGTACAAAGAGTGTCTTGGCAGCTGCTACGTTTGGGACAAGCCATCATTTCCCCACTAATGGAGAAATGCCTGGAGTGTTCCCCAGGTACATTTTATATTTTTAAGTATTATTGATACTTTAGGAGATCAGCATGGAGGAATTCAGCTTCCCATTCAGTAACTGCTGAGGAAATTTAATATTTTAAAACAAGAGAAGAAGTTTGATAGGCATAGATTTGTGTCTCTGGCCTTCACTCCATCACTATTATTTATTTTCCTAATCAGGTTTTCTATTTAAACATTTAACCAGGTGGTACTGAAAGGAAAAAAGTAAAAATAACCAACAAGTGTATATTAACCACTAAATCTTCAGCCTCATATTGTTCACTTCTACCAAATGAGAAAGGCAAGATGTTCGTGGAAGATGGGAAAAGCCAAAGCATCCACAACAAGCAGGGAAGATGTAGACACAATTTTTGATCTAATGATTTGTTCCATGGGTGCTTTGGTAGGATAAAATACTGAAAGTCACCTTTAGAAAACTCTGCTCACAGTTACACTGCCACAACTCCCACTCATCCCACTTAGTGTATTAAGTGTGCCACTCCAATCATGGTGAAGATCACTGGGAACACAGCAGGAACAGCAGAGCAGTGCCCAAAGGGCTTTCTGTGAATTCGCCCTCCTATTGTATTCTTCTCCAGTACAGACTCCTCTTGAAAAATCGTCAGGGAAGAACTTAAATCATCAAATTCAAATACAGACTTTCCTCTACAGTCACAGCCACTCAGATTAAGACTTGAATTTGAGATCACTTTAAGATTCACTTTTTAATTAAAAAAAAAATTAAAGGTAAGAACTTAGAAGAGGTTTAAAGACATATTTAAAGCAATTCAAAGAAAAAATTGCCATTAAAATGTCTACATGCCTATTTTGCTGACTGGTTTCAGAGCAGCACCATGTAGCCAGAAACCAGCTCAGGGTCAGGACACAAGAGGCCAGTTACCATTAAGAGAAAAGGGGAAAGCTTTTTTACAGGTGTATAAAATACAGAGAGAGAAGCTGAAAGATTGTTACTCAATTAAAGTTACCAAATTTTATAAACCAGGACTAGAGGAAGTTTAAAACTTTTGCACAAGAACTTTTCTTAAGCACTTAGACTAAATAAAATGAGCAAAATTACCTACTTGCTTGAGAGGTAGAAAAGGAACTTTAACCTCCACTACAGACACCAGCCAAGAACTCCTGAGCCCTCTCAGCCAACTTCATATCTGCTTTTCACAGCTGAGCTGGGTGAGCCGTGTAACTTGAACACCTGAAAACTCCAGTGGTAATAAGGAGGCTGAGCCCTTCTATGCCAGGCTGGGGATACAGCTCAGGCTGCACCTAAATTTAATGCCCAGATATTTAAACCCTACCTATAAAAATTTTAATATGCATATAATATATTTATAAAAATGTAGATTAACATCAGTAATTAACCAGTACTGAAAAAAAACCCCAAACTCAGAGCCACACAGGTGCAGCCCAACCATGCTCACGCCCCATGGCAAAACAGCCCATTTCTGAAATTTAAGCCCCCCTGTGTCCCTGTGCAGGTGGCTGTGAGCAGGTCAGTCAGTGCCTGCTCAGGGGACAGCTGCAGCACGGCCCTGCCCATCCTGGGATGATCACATCTACCTGGAAAAATGCTCC
>VYZQ01007692.1:2036-17036 GCA_013400655.1 Mystacornis crossleyi | reverse complement strand
AAATCATTAAGTGAGGTTACCGTGTAGTTAAACAGAAGTTGGGAATTATATCTCTTTCCTTTTAGTCTGATTTTTTCAAGCCCAGAGAAAGCAAAAGATACCCATGCAATCGTGGTCAAAATACCATGGAAGCTACACGCCGCAGCAGGATGCCTGTCGGATAGACAATTAAAGTGGCCCAGGAATGACATATCCCCTCTTGCCAACATAATTAAGGTGTATTATTTGTCAGGGAGGTCAACGGTGAACAAATGTCCTAGCAAAGTGAGACTGAAAGACAGGGAAGGAGCAGATAATGAAATTCAGGGATGACAAATGGCTTTGAGCCTGACACTGTGGCATCTGACAGAAAGAGACATCCAGCGAGTCTGAAACTTCTGCTTGTACTCTGTGTTGTTTCATTCCAGCTTTTCCATAAAGCAGCCCCGAACAGAGCATTTACAAGCTTTCCCTCAGACATGCTGAAAATGCAGATAACAGGTGAGAAAAAGGGGTATCACAAAGGCAGAGTTTAACCTGTTCTGTATATTTTTATTTCCCAGCCAAGAAGCCCTGAACCCACCTTCATTAACCCTGTAGTTTTTGGGTGTCTCCTCCCGAGCCCCCTGCCCAGGGAGGGTGCTGGGAGGACCCTGAGGTGCCTGTGGAGAAGCAGGAGCAGCAAAGGAGCCTTTGTTCCAGCCTGCAAAGGCAGAGCCACATCCTCGGGTCCCTTCCTCACCTCACACCCTCACCACCACCCTGCCTGCCTTGAAGTCGATTTGTTTTAGATGATGTGGGCCCTGAACTCTCTCCTGACATTTTTTCCTCGTTTCTTGTTCCTCCTTTCTCTATACAAAAGTAAAAAATGACAGCTATTTTTTCACCTGAAAAGCCACACTTAGAGACAAAGGCAAGTGCCTTTTCTTGCCTACCAATGAAGTTTTTGGCTCTTTATTTCCCTTAAAACTGATTTCCAGCAGTGTGCAAGCTAAGATGCACTCACACACTTGCTGGTAGTTATCTCTGTAATAAAATGCTTGTAAGAGCTGGCAGGCTGTCACAATAAAATTCCTTGTTCTTACTAAGAAATTATCTTAAACCCTTTTACAGCCCTGTATTAGAAATTGATGAGTAGAGGAAAAAGTCCCAAATTTACTTCTGCCTTTCAGTCAGTGGTTAACACATTGCTGGTTGTTTTTAACAGATTTCCAACCATGGAATGCTCCCTACGTAAAAAATGAAGTTGACCATTTACAGAAATTACATTAATTTCAGATCTGAAATTTCATTCCAGTGAAATAAGGGCATTTTAAAGTCATTGATTCTAGCTTGGTCAAGGAAATATTCACACATGAATTTTACAGGCTGGCTATGTATTAACTCAGTGCTGCACATGAGTTACACTTTTCATGTGTCATCCTGAACTGACATACGAGGATTAGGGGCAGGATAATGCCAGAGGGAAAAAAGGATCTTATATAGTCCCACTACAGTCATCCCAACACCTTTTAAACAGAGATACACAATAATACGGTTGGAAAAATTGATATAACCTGATTACTCATTTTATAGCATTTTAGGAATGGTGAAATTACCTCGGTTCATTTTACCATCCCACAGAAAATCACAAGCAGCCTTACAGGAGGCTGAAAATCTCCATATTTATGAATGAGGGATGGATGATTAAGATAAAAGCATCCCTGCTATTGATCACAGGCCTCTCTCATCTATTAAAATAATAAAACTACATAATGCTGCAGCACTAAAAACTCAGCACTGGAAGAAGGTGACCGAATGCAGACGCTGGTGGTCACGGCTCAAACATGCCTGGTGGGTTTGTGCACGGAGCTCTCAGCACCACCAACACCTTCCAGTGACCAGAAACTGGTCTAGTAAAGCATCATTCCCAAACTATCAAAATACAGCCCTGTATAAAATATTTTTATTATATTTATTATTCTGGTTTTCTTAAGAATTTTTTTTTTCAAGTGAAAATCACGGGGAGTTTACAGCAAAAAGTGTGTCCTTTTGCTTGGCAGAGGGTGGAATATCTCAGTCACACTGGAAAACCACGGCGTGCTGGTCTGATATTAGCCTGGATCCAGTTAGAAACACTTTTCTGTCTTAACCCAGGTGGAATTGCACAGTTATAACAGCAAAAGCCTGTGCTTGAGAGGAAATGGAGAAAGTTGTTCTTGCAAAAGAAAGGAATAAAGGTCTGTTCAGTGCTCTACAAAAAACTTACACAAAGAGGAGAGCTGAGCACAGCTCTGGAACCCAAGATCAAAACCAGGGTTGTACTCCATGGTAGGACCAGGCACTGAGCCGGCATTTGTCCCTCCAGGAGGGGAAGAAGCACCCTGGTTTTCCATCAGGGAAAAAAAACAGCTTCTCCAGAACATGATGGACACAATCCATACAAAAACTGCTCCACCCACGCACCCACACCTTGTCTGTACCCAAACTAAGCTGCAAGAGAAGCCCATCAGTTCAACAAGGCTCCTTCCACCAACTCAGCCAGTTTGACAAAGGGAAATAGCAGCAGGTGTTCAAAGCTGTTCAAAGCCTCCATCACACTGGAGGGAGGATGTGGCCATGGACACCGCCACAAGTTCTGGAGCAGTGCACACAGGTATTGTGCTCTGTGTGTGTGTTTGTGTTTGTACAGCCCCAGATGCTCCTTTGGGTCCCTGGGGGCTCTGACAGTGCCACCAAGCCCCTGGGAACAACCTGCTGCAACAGGTGCCTAAATCCTGCCAGATGCAAATGATTTCAGCAGAAATTCTTTCACAAACTGCAGTAAGAAACCTAAAACGTCATACTGGGTGTCATTTCTTCTGAATAAAAAACAATACACCCACACAAGTCTAATTGCGCTGACATTTTCCTTTAAATTGCTTTGAAAACCATGGGACAAATAAATTTCATGCATCTCCATGTGTATACTAAACACCTACAGAAAAGAAAAGGGCATGTTGTGAAGCTACAGGATTCAGTTTACAGAACTTAATTAAAAAGGAGCTGTAGTAGGACATTTCCTGACCTACTTTTCTGTAATTTAATGTGGTAACATCGCAGGAAAAGCATTTACTATATATTTGTCGAAATGACCTGTTCATACTTTTCTATTCATATTTCCAATGAAAATATTTATATAATTATTTACCTCTGAAAGGGCTTGATGTGTCTGCAGCTCAAAATACAGACAGATATGGACTTAGATCTGATGATCCTTGTGGGTGTCTTTTGGTTCTAGACATTCTATGATGTTATGATTTTTATATAGCATAAATTACAAACTTAACCTGGTTTTTAAGGGTTAACAGCTGAGGGATATAGATAACTTCTTTTTAATTACTTGCTACAAAATTTTTGAACCCTTTTCCTGGCTGCCTTTCCCAGGTCACATTCAGAAGCAGATATACCAAAATACACTACGATGTGTCAGACCCAAACACAACCAGGACAGGAATCCTCACAAGAGAAATGAAAAAGGAAAGGAAAAGATAAAGAGAAAAATAAAAGTCTATCCTCTGAAGATATGCAGACCCATATTAGAAATGCAGGAGGTTGAGATAGTTTGGACAAATGCCCAAACTTCTGAGAGTTCAATCAGAACTAAACCAACCAATCCTCTTCCCCTTTTGAGATTTGCCCAGCAACAATTACGATCAGTTTTAAAAACCACAAGTACTTAATAGAAACTAGAATATTATAAATCTTCTGCCACATGAAGCTAATAAAAATAAATAATAATAATAAATTTTAATGTTTAAGGTACCCAGGCCCAAAAGCACTAACCTATATTTGTGCCTCAAGTCAATGATATTAATAGTTCCAGAAATATTTGAATAAATGTAGTTTCTGCAAAAGGGTATTTTTCTACCCACTTGCCAGGTATTAGACTGATTATATTGACTGCACTAGGACTTGTAATGAGATTGTTTAAGACATTATTCTATTTACATGTTCATAAGACATTATTAAGCCTCTATTTGTTTCTATCACGGAGAATTTAAAAATATGTTCCAGAGAGCAAGTTGTTGGCCATAAGGGCGATCATCAACCTCATTCTTTCCAGCTTGATATTAAATTTAACAGCATCAACTCTGGCTTGCACCGACTGCTCAGCTTGGGCTGCCTAGAGCCAAGCAGCCCCACACATCTCTTTGGGAACACAAGGAGTCACTTCCTTTGCCAGCCCTTCAAGTGATACTTTTTGTTTCTCACTGCCTCATCCATCTCCTTCACACATCCATTGAAATGCAGACGATCCCGTAACACTGCGGTTGATACCATCCCAAACCCAATGGGTGTATAACATTTCGACATCACCTACGCACCACAGAAAATATTCATTTTTAATGGAACTATTTTGGTTTAGCTGACTTGGTTCTAGCGGGAAGAGCAGAGGTAAAACATTAATCATCCCTTTAAAAAGTTTGGAGCTGGCGGCAAACTGCCGTGTGATTTCGGTGCCATGATCCCACAGGCAGTGGATTGTCCCTAAACCCCAAATCTGGGCTCTTTCCCTACTTCTATGCGAGAAAAATTCCCATATAAATCTTCCAGTGGCTTTTGCCAGCAGTAAGGATAAGTAGAAGCTAAGCAAAGATATTTTAATTGCTCCAGTTAATAAAAATAATGCACTCTCATGTAAGTGGTGCATGTTAATGTCTCGGAAATGCTCTATAGCGCTCTCCATGCTCAAGGGCTGGGTCAGAGCACCCCAGTGAAAGTGGCAGACACTGTGCTTTCACTTAGCATCATTCATTGGTGGAAAAAAAAAATTACAGCAAACAGACACACACGCAAAAAAATCCTATTTTGGGAATATGTTGGAGCACTTCTAGAAATCACTGAAACTGTTTTCATAATCCTTCCACTTGTAAGGCCAAAATGCCTTAATTACCATGAGACCAACTAGCTACAGAAGGCTCAGAAAGAGCCATAAAAACATTTTAGCGTAGCTTAAAATAGCTTTTCCTCCTCCTAAAAATAGAGCAATGCACAGAGAAAACACTTGGACCCCTTTTCGAGGCGACGGAGAAGTGTGAGGCCAGCCCCAGGGAGGAGCAGGGATCCCCCAGCCCCGGCACTGCGCAATTCTCCACTGCTGCTCTCCCAGGCCAGGACACCGTGCCAAAAGCATGATGCTGTCCTGTATCAAAACCCACTTCTAGCCTGTGCTGAGTCTGACCAGCCTCGGGTCTTGAGCCAGAACTATTTTTTTGGGAGGAAATTCCACATTTGGGAGGGAAAGGATGAAGCATTTAAAAAGGTCAGCTTGCCAGCAAAGGAAGGCAGTTATAGGAATAAAGGGGAGGAAAACATTTCCTGGGTCACTGAGTTTTGTCCAGCGCTACCAGAAGGAACTAATTCATATATCGTCTTTCACACACTGACCCAGCTCTTGCAGAAATGTCAGGATCCACCTCAAAAACCGAGCAGGAGCCCCTGGGACGGCCGGCGGTGCCTCTGCAGCTCCTGTTCCCCTCTGCTGCAACATCTGCAGAGGGACAAGAGCAACAGAACTTTGCCAAAAAGCTTAACCCAGGAGTCATCCCCTTTCTTTTTTTTCCCCTTCATATTTTCAAAGCATCTGCTGCTGAAGAGGCCCCTCTGTGGCACCATTTCATCAGTTCAAAAAGCAGAGGGAGAAAACCTGAACTCTTCTGTCCGATGGGGAGGAGGTTTCACCATGGCATTGAGGACCCAGAGACTCCCACCATGAAAGGAGCTTTGGAGGCTCTCCTGAAAAAATCTGGCTTCAGCACTAATGACTTGTTGAGATTTGGGAAGTCCCTCCACTTCCCTGCCTCAGTTTTCCAGCTGCAGTATGAACATTATTATTTACCCATCCTTGTAAAGGGCTTTGTCATCCGTAGATGTGCACACCCCCACTGGGACAGTTCTGACACTAATTTCTGCTTCATATCAGATTATGTGATCGTTATTAACCTTCCAGCTTTCAGTACTGGAGGGTCAAATCCATCTCAGCTCGGCAGATGAAGTCCTACTGACTTCACTTACTCCAGGACTAGATTTAGTCCTGGGCATTTTTCAATTTAAAACACACTGGCAAGGCAAAGCCACCACTGCTCCTTCCAGGGGTGGTCTGATTTCATTTACAAGTATTTGTGCTGGCAAGTCCTACATAATGTTCAGATGCAATTGTGTCTGAGTATTAAATATAATGGGTTAGATGTTATGAATAGGAAAATGAGATAACTTGGTAAAGGAGGTTTGACAGCAAGAGTGAAAGAATGAAGATTCAACTTAAGCTGCTGAAAGCCTAACAAGATAAAGACAGGCAGGGGAGAGTTCTCTTAAATGTGATGAAAATAAGGCCTGAAGGGGTGGAATGATAGAGAGGCTGAGGAGTACATGTTTCAAGACAGAAGATGAATGTGCCCAACATGACAGTAACATGTAGCTAAATTAATCAAAGTACCCACAGCACTAAATAGAACCAAAACATATAGATTTATGCAGAAATCCCAGAACAGCAGATGTGAGACAGACAGAAGGATGCTTCTTTTCGATCTAAATTAATTTTCCATATTTTTTGGTCATTGGCTTTTATCATTCTGTGTCACTGGAAACATTATAAATCTGCCTTTTACATTTTAAATACGTGCTGTCTGCTTCAGCATTGAACCCACAGGTCCCTCAGCACACGCTATTATGTCTCCCCATTAAAAACATCACAGCACATGACATATATCCTGAAGCTAAATTACCAGGAAAAATTTCCTAAAAATCACAGCGGCACACACCCGTGTGACAAAAACAAACAGTTGCAACCGCTAATATTTCACCTTGAAAGGATAATTTTAAGTTAATTCCGTTTCCGTGATTCAGGCTGGATTTACAGCCTTTGTTTTGCCTGGGCAGATGCAGCCCTGCTCACCACTGCTTTGCTCACCCCTGCTCTGCTCACCCTCCTCTGCCTCCCCACACTTCTCTGGTGCTCCCAGCTTCTCCGGGGACTTCTCCAGAGTCTCCTCCACTCTCACAGCCTTTTCAGAGGTTGGGGGATTGACTTCTAAACCCCCTCGACTGCCGAAGGGCAGGCGGTAAATTGGGGGTCATTGCTCCCTTGACTTGGGTTTTAATCAGTGGCTGCCTGTCTTGCTCGGAAGGTAAACTCGCAATCAGGGCAGCTGCTAAAGATTAAGTTCAGGTCGGATCAGATCCCGATCTCACTTGCAGCAGGAGTGCAGATTCCAGCGTCTTTTGAGTCTGGAGTAGGATTTGGCCCCAGTGACTCAAGCAAGCACCCAAACCTGCACGGCGGGCACAGTGGAAGGAAAGCAAAGGAATGTTCTTGGGATGGGAGACCCTCTCCACAACCAGGAGCTGCATGAACTCAGTGCATTCATCATCACACCCCAAATACCTACTGGATGCCAACTTGTTACCCCACATCCCGCCTTTAAGCATCCCCTTCCCTTTCAAATGCCCGGGGACAGAGGATCTGATCTCTCTCAGCAAAGCCAGGGGCTGGGGTGGGTGATGTCCCAGGGCATCGCATCTCCCCAGGGAGTGGCCGAGCAGTGCAGGGGTCCAACAGAAGGGCTCAGAGCAGAGAGCTCTCGGGGTTCTCAGCCCAGCTCCTGCTCCCAGACGGGCATCCCCTCCCCAGGCTTTGTCTGCTGTGCAAAGGGCTTAGATCAGTTTTGTTCTGAGAGCCGGGGCTGCTCTACTCCTCCCCACCCCACACCACCCCCAGCCTTCTGAGGGGAAGGTGACAGGGATTAGAGGTTTGAATTCCTTTTTTTTTTTTTTACTTTTTTTTTTCTTTAAAGTACTTCTGGATGCCAACATGATTTTTTTGTCTGCAAGAGATTAAGCAAACGAATGCGAAGGGTGACAGAGACGAGGACTCAGCCCTACCATCCAGAGGCAGGTTTCTGGGAGGACCAACTTTCCCTTCACTCTGCTGTTATGAATAGATTGATCTTTTTTGTGTGTGTGTCACGGCTCAGAGAAGTCAGTTGGCTGGTGCAGAGTGGGGAGCAAACTCAGCCCAAACAGTACCAAGCCACAAGACACTCTTTATTTGCTTATAGGTAGGTTTACAAAACGCAAAGAGAGTGAGAAAGGAGGGCATTGCCTGGCACTAACACTCCCTCTATTGGAAAAAGAGTATTTTCCCAGGAAAGTGCATTATATTCCTAGAACAATGTAAGTTAAAGTGACCAGCATGCAAACAAAACGTCCTTAATTTACTGGAAAAGGATCTGGGCAACCAGGACATTATCTTCCATTATGCAGAGAGCAAGGAAAAGCAGTACAGTACAAAAGTTAACAGTGTCTTAAGAGTCACAGCACTAGATGAAACTTAGATTTGCAAAAAACAGTGGCCATTACACAAAATTTTAATTAATTTACAGTCCACTGCATGATGTCCGTTCTCCTGGCATTGCATCCAGCAGCTCCCCAGAGAATCAGCTCAGGTAGCTCCCACTGCCACCAAATTCATGGGTTTCTAAACAGCAGGGATCCTTTGGTTTCTGCTGTCCTTAAGAGAAAACAAAGCTATGGTGGCACAGCACAAACATGTTCTGCAGCTGACATCGTTCCTGTACTCCCCAAAGAGGTTGGCATCACTTCTGTTCACCAGCCAGCTCCACAGACAAGTCCTGGGTGAGGATACAGCATCTGACTCCACTAAAAGGGAAGGTTCCCAAAGCCGGGAATTTGTTTATCGCAGACATTTATCTCACAGGTAGGTAAGAGGAACTTTTCAAGCAGCCTGGGTCCAGCTGAGGAGGCCACGCTCCCTTTCACCTTCCTGGGCTGCATCAGAAGGAGCAAGGGCAGAAGGTCAAGGCAGGTGATTCTCCCCTTCTACTCTGCTCCCATGAGACCCCACCTGGAGTGTTGCATCCAGCCCTGGGGTCCCTGACATAAGAAGAACACAGATCTGTTGGAGTGAGTCCAGAGGAAGCCTTGAAGATGATCACATGGAGTTTGAAGCACCTCTGCTACGGAGACAGGCTGAGACATGGGGAGGAGAAGGCTCCAGGGAGACCTCAGAGCCCCTTCCTGTGCCTAAAGGGGCTCCAAGAGATCTGGAGAGGAACTTTGGACAAGGGTCTGGAGTGACAGGGCGAGGAGGAAATGGCTTCACACTGACAGAGGGTCGGATCAGGTGGGATATTGGGAAGAAATTATCCCCAAGGAGGGCGGTGGGGCCCTGGCACAGGGTGCCCAGAGAAGCTGTGGCTGCCTCACCTCTGGAAGTGTCCAAGGCCAGGCTGGACAGGGCTTGGAGCAACCTGGTCAAATTGAAGGTGTCCCTGCCTATTGGTAAGGGGATTGAAATGAGATGAACTTTAGGGTCCCTTCCAACCCAAACCATTGGATGATTCTACGATTGTTCAAAGCACCCTGGCAGGAGTGGTGGTATCAGCAGGTAACTTCAAAAGCCAGAGCTCCAACCTTAGAATGTGCAGCAGAATGCAAAATTCTTCATGCCTGGTCACACTCTGCATCACTGGCAGTGCTGGGAAGGCTCTGGGATGCCCTCCCACCTCTGGATGTGGACAGCTGTAAAAGCCAGCTCCGAGCATTTAACACGAGTTTAACAGGTTTAAGCCTGTTTCCCCACATTAAGCATGGATGCGTACACTGGAAGAACAGGAGATTAGCACATGGTGCTCACTGGAGGAGAGACATCCGCAAAGCAGGAGGGATTTAATAACTGTTAGCTCCAGCCAAAAAAATAACCCATTACAGTTTTTCTAGTGTAAACCATGAAGACCTCAGTATCTTTGTACGATACCCATAATAGAGAAATGGATAGAGGAACCTGGCTATGGGGAGAACGCTTGAAAACTGAAGGAAATTTAAGCAAAAGTACAATTTTAAAAAAATTATTATTTGGTAATATGGGATTGAATTTGTGAAGAAAGGGTACTTTGACTCCAAACATTTTGGAGGATCTTTGCAAATTTTTTTTTTTAATTCAACTATTAAAAATCAAGGTGTATCACAAAATGAGTTATGGATATTACATCTTTTTAAAGATATCTTTTCCATTTTTTTTTTTTGAAAGACTGAATGTTTCAAAACTGTCTGAAGAAACTTCTTCTCTACTGAGAAAAAATAATATTCTTAAAGGAATGTTGCCTCAACATTGCCATTTTTCAGATATATCTGCAGACAATTTTCAAATACCTCTGCAGTGAGAAACTCTGAGTTTAACTCAAGAATTGCCATATCCAAGCAGGACATGACCACGAGAAAAGCTGCCTGGCAATGACAAACAGAACCAGACAAAATCCTACAGAACAAAACCTTGCAGAAGAGAATAGGCCAGCTGAACTCGAGTAGAGCTCTTCTCAGTAAAATCTACAGATTGCGATTTATAACTTAAAATTATATTATCTTCTTCTTTAGCAATGTAGTGATTTATACTTCAATTCCCTTCAAGCCCCTCATGGAGCCTTGGCTCTGCTCTGCAAAGGAGATGTGGCAGCAACGCAGGATAAGGCAGAAAGGATGAAAGTTAAATTGATCACACTTTTTCTTTTTTTTTGAAAGAATATATATTCTTTCACTCCAAGACTCACATAAAGCAGCCCTGCTTCTATTGGGTTTTTCTGAGACTCCAAAATAAATACACATCCAGAAGACTTATTCTCATATTTCCAGCTACAGCCGAGGCATCCAGGGTTTTGCTTCTCCTACCTTGGATGTACTCGCCTGTGTTGATTCAGAGGCAGACTAACATATAGGACCTTAAATTCTGTATGACTCTGTGTAATGTAATGAACACCAACAGACTTTAAATCTCCTGTATCTCATGGGCGCATTTTATTGCATTATATGGCAAAAATCCAAGAAAAAAATTTTCATGGAGAAAAAAAAATTCAAAAATGAAAAATACATTGCTACTGAATTTTCCAGCAATATCACAGGAATGTGATCTCCCCTCAATATACATACTGATGATCTATTTGGAATTTTTATCCACAGTTATGGAGAAAAAGAAAATGTTATTCCCTCAGAGGCCAATTTTCATCTGCTCTGGAATTCTCATTTAAACATCTCAGAGAATACTTTGCCTTCTCTAGATATTACCTACTATTCCTCTGGCTCAAGGCTCATGTCTGTTACCGTGTGAGCTACATGGAAACAAATTCCTAATCATATTTCTGACAAGAGTCCTCACAATCTACTTGGCTGCCATCATCCCATTTCCAGTATTTCACCAGTAAAAGTGTAGGAAAGGTTTAGTCTCCTTTTACCCTTCCTGTGCAACTCCCATTAGTCAGTGTGCAGATCACATGTGTGCAGATCAAGGGATAGATTGCTTAAGGAGGTGAACCTCACGGCAGGTGCTGCTGCCAGGGCTCCCTTTCAGGTTCCAAGATGCAGATATATGGTGAAGAGTTTGCAAGAGTGGAAGCAAATGCTTGGATCCTCCTCTCCCGCTGATATCCATCAGGATAAGCTGGGGTGAAGTCCCTCAGGATCCAGGGACATCGCACGAGGGCTGGGGAGCACTGCCTGGTTTCAGCAAATGAATGGTTTCAACATTAATAACCATAATTCAGAAATTCTCAGAGCCTTTCACTGCAGTGAGGAGCAGCACTGCCACTCATGGAACTGTTACTCCTTTTCTTCCTTAACACCTAAAACACACCAGAGTTTCAGGTTTGGTTTATATTTCATTGCACCCTGGGTATGTAAACATATCTGTGCACACTGGGTGTCATCCTGACCTGTCAGCATTTAACATTTGGGCCTCTGCCCTGTAGGCTATGTGCAAATGACCACAGTCAAGTTCATGTTTATACTGAATTAGGTATTATAAATGCCCAGGCTCAGGTCTCTGCAGTGGTCTCAGTTTTTGCTGATTCCTTTTAACATTTTCCTGAACCCCCTCAGGACATTATTAAAAGCAGAGCTATACCAGATCAGGGCCATGCTGCAGGGACAGATAACAGGCAAAGTGACCATCAAACTGGTACCTGGTCTTGGGTGCAGAAATCACCACCAGCAATAGTAATTATTGCCTACCAGTGTTTATGGATATGGAATGATTAGGAAATGAGAGAGGGAACCCTCCCCCTGGGAGAAGTCACATGTTAGGGGTGTTCCTGGGAGTACACACACCTCACCTCCCCTAGGCCAGGATCCAAGGAATGGGTTGGCTTACTGATATCAAAGGAAAATTGAGAAGGTTTTTGGTGTATGTCTCCAATAAGTCCAGCTCAAGGGTGTCCTGCTCTCTAACCTTCTCCTGACATTATCTTTTTAAATTTTCAAGTTGAGTCTTTACTCCTTTCTATCCATTTTCCCCAGCATGACCCCAGTTCATTTCAGAGACTCAGAGATCCTGTGTCATCTCAGCCTCCCCCTCACATCTCCAGAGAAACCCCAGTGCGCTGTGAATTAAGAAAACAAAGGAGAGCTGCTGTGACCCATTCAAACGACTGTGTGAATGAGAGAGGATGGGAATGCAGCCCCGATACTTCCTCCACATCCCTGCAACACAGACAAACACCACGCTGGTGACATCTCAGCCCATGGCAAGCTTGGCTTACTGTGAGGGGTTGCATATGGCTCAGACAAAGAGCACACATTCATCTTCAAACCTGGAACCACTTGGGAGGACTGCTCGACACAGTGAACCAAAACAGTCCATGATCCTTAACAAACCTGTAATTGAAAAGTCAACATTTGTCCCATTCAGCAGAACAGTTTCCACTAAAGAGATTTAAACTTTCAAGCACCTGAACTACTTTTTTCCAAACTGTCTGTATGTATACTGTCTCTATTCCTGCCTGAAATATTTTAATTCAGTCTCTTTATTTTCCCACTCTCTAACTTTCACCTCCCAAGCCCTGTGTATGGGTTCAGTCCTGAACTCCTCACAGGCCAAAATTTTGTCAGTGGAAGCTTTTTTTTGCCAAGACATGGGAAGAGACTCTTGATGCACATTTTCAAGAGCTCAGCTTGCAGTTACCCAGCAGACCACGAGCCATGTAACCAGCTTGGCACACAGGTTGCAGAGCCTTTTTTAAAATCCTAATTATACTATAGTATACTCCAGCTCAGGTTTTAGGTGGACATTTGAAAATCTGATGCAAATACTTTTAAAAACATAATTTTCACACTGTTTTTCAGCATCTGCTGAGTAATTCAAACCTGACTCTGCCTCCAAGAAAATCAACAGTCCATTTCTCTCCTAAAGGAACAACGGCAAGACTAAAGCT
Organism: Mystacornis crossleyi; assembly: GCA_013400655.1. Taxonomy (NCBI): domain Eukaryota; kingdom Metazoa; phylum Chordata; class Aves; order Passeriformes; family Timaliidae; genus Mystacornis; species Mystacornis crossleyi. The sequence goes on along the minus strand of VYZQ01007692.1, from coordinate 3,819 downwards.
TTAAAAGCCCGAAAGAAAAGGTTTGTCTATATTCTCTCACACCTACTGTTACTTGTGTAATTAATGATTGTGTTTAGTCAAGGAAAAACCAAATCAATGGATGGGAAGAAATTTAAACACAGGTCTTCTTGTTTCAGCAATCCATAGAAAGAGATTTATGCTTTATTCATCACACTGAGGACACCTTTTTTCCACATCTGTAATTTCTCTGTTTGGTGGGGTCTGTGGTTTTGTTAAACTATGCAGATATGCATAATCCAGCCATGCATAGCAAAAGTAAAGTGCCAAATTCTTAACCCACTCAGGAGGCAGCAGAATACTACAGCTGTTGACTTCTTGCAAAAAATCAAGGCGGCCGAGACCAGCACAAACATTGTTTGTGTTTGTACATGAAAAAGTAATACCAGTAATAATAACAATTTTAAAAAATCGGATGCCAAGACCACAACTGGTGTAAGTCAGCATAGCAGCACTCAGCTGATTGCAGCAGTTCTAATCAAAAGAGCAGAGATCTGCCCTAATAACAGCATTATTGATCTGTTCTTTAAAACACACACTCCTATACACACAGCATATTCCCCACGTCCATCCTCTAGGATTATTATAGAGCCATAAGCAAGAGCAACAATTATAGTTTTTATTTAAGAGATGCAAATCAATATTAATTAAAATTAGACAACTGTTTGTGATGTAAGGGCTCCTTGTACTCAAAGGGCACAGTGGCCATTAAATATATTAAGACTTATTACTTAAAAGATTTTAGACAAAGTCAATGCCTCGCGTGTCCTAGGGGACAGTTCAATGCCTCAGTAATGTTGTACAACATTTAACTATAGGTGCCACAATCAAAGGCAAACACAATTAAGTATCAAACAGTTAAATGTTATGTGTCACTCTCTAAAGAATCTATATTGAAATGCTTAATTAAACTTTTTTTATTTAAAAAAAAATAAAAAAGAATTCCATAGCATAGGCTAGCACCAAAACGAGGGCTGATTTGGTTTGTATTAAATAACCTGCATATTAAGTTGCCTGTGTTTCTCCTGTTCATTATCATGAAGGCAGCATTTGCATTTCTTGATAGACTATTCCTGTTTCCTTCCCCTTTTTTTCTTGTCTTACATCAGTCAGTGGAAAGAGTGCCACCACAGGCCATCATTAACCTTCCAAATCTGCCTCAAAACAAATAGTACAAGAGCTCACTAATTTGAAGATCAAAAAGCCACTTGTCCATTATATAATTGGAATGAAAGGCAAAATGTTGCAGTTCTGAAGAGCACAGTAATTACTAGCTGTTAATTGCTCTCTCGTGGTGGCTCACTTTTAATTAAAAAGAACAGCTCGTCGCAGGCCGATAAGCAATGGTGGAGACCACTGGTTTAATCAACAAAGCAGAAAAATTTGTTTCTGCCGCAGCCAACAACAGCTTGAGAAATCTTCAGATGTCCAATTGAGATTAAAAACTGTCTATTTAGTGCAGTCAGATTTTATTTTAACCAAGGAAATGATTATTTGAAGTCTTCCAATGTGAGTGTCCCCACCACATCCCCGCTGGTGCTGCAGGGACTAATCACTGGCTTGTGGTTGTGATCATTCAAGTAAAGAAATTTAGCTACTTTCCTCTTGACTCCATCATTCTTGGGTAATTGGCCTGTCTGAGGTGAGCAGTTGTGTTGGGTTTTTTTTTTTTAAGAAAGAGCTTTAAAGTATGGAAGGCCCACAGACTGTGCATTTAATTACTGTTCATATTTCATGCAGTCAAACAGAATTTCATTTAAAAAGA
>VYZQ01007691.1:40403-52335 GCA_013400655.1 Mystacornis crossleyi | reverse complement strand
TCCCGTGAACACTCCCTTAAGTACAGAACTCCCACGGGCTACATTCAAACTGACCAGTGGGGGACAGGATTTGGGGTACACATGACCAAGGGAACAGGGACAGAGAAACCCCGTGCCCCACGCATCCACTCATGCTCATCCCCCCCACGGGGGTCACCTCTTCATAAAGTAGTCTCTCTTTTTTCTGAAGCTGCTGTCTCAGACTTCATATAATACATATTCATACAACTTCCATCACTTCTAAATCAAATTTCACTACAAGCTGCTTTCTTAAAATTTCTATTTCTACTTCTGTACTGATAATGGTCATGGTGAAACAAAACAGAAAACCTACAATGGACATGTTTGACTGAAGTCTCAGAATAGCTAAAGCTCAACCCACCAATTCTTTCTAAGGTTTTGGTCTCAACTGAGTTGGAACATTGGCTCTATCTCAAGAAATGTGTATCGTATACAAACAATTTTGTGTGCTTACTTGAGTGACAAAAGTGCATTTTTTCTTGCTATTTGTATAAATACACTCAGCCAGCACTCTTAAGTGATTTTGCTTTACCAATATTCCACAAACAGAAACTAAAAACAGTCTCCAAATTAATTTTGTATCACAAATCTGAAAGCAATAATTACACCTCCACCTTGATGTGCAAATACATACATTTTTGAATACATCTGCTGCAGAGAGAATTTCGTTTGTTTGCTTTTGTAATGAAATAATTCTTCCTTAAGAGCAATAATGTCAGCAGTTTCTGTTATGGGATTAAGAAAGATCAGCAAGTAAAAGACAATATACCTTTTTGGTTATTTGGAAGGAAAAAATATATACACATGTACACATTCTCCATTCAGAGCTTTTTTTTTTTTTTATTCAGGCCTCCAAGAACACTTAATGAACCATTTAATTTTTTTTTCACTCCTTTTTCTGCTTCTCAGGAGCTCTTTGTAGCCCAGCAGCTGACAACCATCTTTCTTTCAAAGTGATGTAGATGAAAACATTTCTTTCTCTGAAACAGCAAACAGGCATTTGGGGTCAAGACATAGTTCCATATTGTAACCTTTTCTTTCTAACCTTTCCTTACAAACACTCTCTTGTTCTACTTCTGTTACCTAGCAATTTCCCCATTCATTTTCTGTTTCTTTAAAAAATGAGTTTTCTAAGGTGTTATCACCCCACAGTTTACTCTCCTAAAGGACCATCAGATGCATAGTCCATGTGATGCAGTCTGCCCTCCACATGCTTCTTTGCACAGTGACTTTTACTCAGGCTTTCCCTTACGTAGAGCCCTAAGTGAAAAATAAAAGAAATTTCAGTCTGGAACTTACTGGAAAAGCATGTATGACAGGGACAACACTGTGCTTACTGTCAGATCTCTAACTTAAAACTGCTCTGGCAAGGAAGAATTTTACCCTCCTCTGGAGCAGCTGAAGAACCCTTCTGCTCACAGATCTTCTTTCTTATCTTCAAATAGAACACCTTGCTGCACACCCCCTCACTATGTTGACTGGCAAAGCCCCAGAGGCAGCTACATCCCCTCATGCCTCAGAGAACAGGGCAATTAATCTCATTTATATGATCTGAGCAATGACTTTCCTGCCAAAATGATCCCAGACTAATGGTAGCTCCTACATCAGTTACATTTGGAAAAGAAAGTATTAATAGTTCTAATAAGCAGGAATTAATATTCAAGAAAATTACTTTAAAAAAAAGTCTGATTCTACAACCCACAGAGGTGAGAAATTTTTCTCTCTAATATAATACAGGAAAAAAAATATCCCCTGGCCAAGAAATTAATTAATGGGAATAGATTTTTTCTTCCCCTGGGAATCTATGTACTAGGTTAATAGACATCATAATTTACCAGAAATGAAGAATGGCAAACTAAAAAAAAAAATATTTAAGAAAGTTAATAATCTTCTGATATGTATCTTGAATGACAAAATTCTAATTTCTATGTATTATTTTACATCTTCGCAAAATCAAATATCATCTATTTTTGTTCAAGGTTTATTCTAGCAGACAGGTTAAATATATTTATACCTAAATACAGGAAGTTAGGGATCCCATGTGCCTGCACGAAAAACTGTAATCATGCAGACACCCTCACTCAAGGTTTCTGTGCTATCTTCTGATGACATGACTTCAGAACCACTACGTATTTTTCTTTCCATTTCATCACATTGATAGCCTGAAATAGAAGTGTGTTTTCCATTTAGTTTCTCAATTACTGTGCCATTATAAGCCTTCAGCAACAATAGCCTTTAAATTGCAACTTTTCTAAAGAAGATCCAACAATAATGAAAAAGCTGAAAATCCTAATAAATCACATGACACAGCTACAAGAACATGCAGTGTTAAAAAATAAGTCATCAATAACAAAGGATTTTTTTGACTTTCAGTTTTCTTTTTTTTTAATTTCTTTTGGTTTTTTGGTAACAAAGGATAGTAAATCACGAATACTGTCTCAGTCTGTCTAAAAGACTCTGGAAATTAAACAAAATCCAGTGCAACAGCTGAGTCTCTATTGCTGCCTTTTTCTTTGAAGGCATTGATGTTAAAGCAAGGTCCACCTGGGCATAGTAAACTTTTCCCACGAGAAACTGAAGGAACAGTTTCGGAGGACCTTGGAGGGATTCTTCCTTCCTTTTGAATTATGTCATCGGTTCTTCCCTATCTCTTCAGGGAACCATTCCTACCTCACTGTTCCTCCATGTTTTCCTTTGTGTCTCCTTCCTAGCAGGCCTCGCAGGGGGAGGACCTTTCAGAAGGGTCTCCGCTTTCAGGCAAAGAACGCCAAGCATACCCCTTGAAGGAAGAGAGGGGTACCCTAAAACTCAGGATGGCAAAACTCAGGTGATGCTCTGTTTAGGGTCCATTCCCAGGATTTTGATGTCTTGAACTTTTGGAGTTCTGGGATGCTTTCTGAAGATCCCTGCAAGGACACCAGGAAAGGTATGATCTTTAGAAAATATGTCTTAGGGGAGCTGTGCTTCTGAGTAATGAACTTTCCTCCCGGGCTCCTTTCTTCTCTAAAAAATTGTACCAGCAAAATATACATGTTCCCACCAACCTGCAGCTGGAAGAGGTCTCAGTCTAGTTCATTATTCCATCTGGCAGGAACATTATTGAAGCCTAGGCCCTGACAGTGCAGGAGCTTTCCCAATTGTGCTTGCTTGGCACAGGCTCTCTTTAAACTACCACTGATGAATTTTCCTCTAATTCATGAGAGTTAAATGCATTCCCTTTAAAGGGAACAAATTAAGAAACTAGCTCAGTCTTTAAAATAATTCTCTTTGGGACCAATATAAGGTTAAGCCAAGGGTAGCAGAATGAAAATCAAGTGCATTTACTTAAATATTTTCTTACCTACGCTTGAATGAATATTGCAAATGTGACACTTTCTTGGGATCACCATCTTTATAGATATCCAAGAGCTAGAAGAGCTGCAAATGCAATTTGTGATATTGCATGTCATTTCACAGAAGATGTTCTAGGTAGGAAAGTCACAGTCTAGCCAAGGAAAATTAGATTCCCCAGTGTTTAACGGGATGAGAATTGCTTTTGGATGAAGAAAGACATTAATGGCTTTTTCATCAAGTTCAGAAAAACTATTATTAGCTGTATAAGACTGCTTTTTCATTTCACAGAATGTCTTTAGACAGTTCATCTTCAGAACTGCCCTTCTATGAAGGACAAATTTTTTATAAGAAGCTGTGATATATTAGAGTTGCACTTTCTAGCAATATGTGGGAGTTAGATCATCCCTAAGTAGCACGGAATAACTGCTGGCTAAAAGATAAATTAAACCTACTAAGCTGGAGGGAAATTATTCTATACCCTGTGTAATATGGTCAACAGCAATTTCTAGCCGTACATCACGGTTTATAACATTATCTTGCAGAATACTAACAACTGAGCTTCACAGATGTATGGCAGTACTTATTCATATCCTGTCAACTTTATTTTAAACTGAGTTGATTGTCTCATTGTATGTTTCATGACTCAGGCCCTTGCTTACTTGCAGTTACTTTGTTTTGAAATTGTTCTCACAAAAAAAAAAAAACACCCCAAAAATTATTAGTCCAGTGTTCCAAACCTTTGTCTTTGCAGTATTTGTATTACAGTGTGTCAGAGCTCAGCCAGCAGAGTGGCTACTGTCTGTGCTGAGACAGTCATCCCTTGAGCTGATCTTGGTTGCATGACCCAGCAAGGGTCTGTTTGAATCTTTTTTGTGCCCTCAAACCTTTACTTCATATGGGATATGAAAATTTTGCTCAATTTTGTAGCTCAGCAGCATATGCAACGCAGAGCTCGTGGAGAAGAGAGATTCTCATTCTCCAGATCTCTTAGCCAAGCCATGGCGTTTCACTAGGCCTCTCAGAGTGAAGATGGAAAATACCAGAGCAGTGTAGTACTTCAGAACATCACTTCACTCTGTGATTCTCTCTCCAGAAGGCTGGGGGCAGGCGGTGAGGGCTGATAGTTGCTTTCCATTTTGCTCACAAAAAACTTGGTCCAGCTTGGAGGTTTTTTCAAAAGAAATCCTCTCCAAGTCATGACTCAGACAGCATGACTGTTTTATTTGCAGGCAGAACTCCTTCAGATTTCATCTTTGCTTTTTGCTGAGCAAAGGGAGGGATGGGATTATGAAAGAGGTGACTAGAGGTCACAAGGTACTGAGCTTGTCACTTCCAGGCAGAAGCTCAAGCTCCTGATGCAAACCTGGGATTGATGCAGGGATCAACCTCCTTTAGTTCCAGTTACTGCACCAGCAGTTCAGTAGGGTAAGATAGGAGTTTTCCTGGGTGCCAAAGATCCTCATTTGTTTTGAGCTGTCACAACTGTCCCTATTCAAGGAAAAATTCTCCCAACCAATCTCAGTGTTTCAATGTCACTAACAGCTCCTTCCTTCTGTTCTAGTTCCCTCTTTCTTATTTTGCCATTTCAGCTAGTGACTGGAATATATAGTATATTGTTTGGTGTCACAAAACAGTCATATTTTGTTTCTTCCTTTGTGTAAATTGAAGTGCATCATCAACAAATTTCTATCATAATGGATTTTCTTGCCCAGTCATTCCAGCAACCAGTTCCACCTATTCAGTCAGAGTGTTTGGACTGGTAGAGGTGAATACTTTCCTGCTGGATGCGTATAGAAACTTACAGTATCCTGTTTTGTGTAGGCTAGGGAGTTTTGTGAAGAAAGCCCAAACTTCTGGTAGAGTCAAACAAAACGAGTTTTAGCTCTTCCTTAGTCTTTTGCCTCTCTCATTTCTGTTCTGTTCTCCTCCAAACACAGCAGACTTTCCAGTAGCTTATTTTAAGATCCAGGAAAATGCAAAATCTCTGCTCCTCTTTCCTGCTCTGTGGCCCAAGACAAGTGCAATGCATTTCAAACACACAAAATAAAAAGTGTTCATCTGTAAGACACAGCTGCAACTCAGTTTAAATGAATCATTTTGGTTTATCTTGCTTGCTTAGTGAAGACCTGCCTTACCTTGGTTTCCGAACTTCAGCTTTGAGAAGCTTCTTCAACTAGTGAATGTGGTCCTTTAATATCCAAGCTGCAGAAAACTTTCAGACAAAGAGTTTAGAAAGCTTCAAAATGAGGTTCATAATAAACACAGCTACAGAGACAGGCTGCAGGTTTTTAAAGTATGTGAAGTTTTGTGGGTTTAGATAAAACATATTTTCCAAATACCAGGAGCTGAAGAGAAACTTCCCTCAGCACAATGGCAAGGGACAGTCAGAGCACAGCAATTCTCTTTCATGACAACTTGGGAGATTTTTGAATTCATTTTTGTCCTTCACTGGAGCAAAAACAAAACCTCTCCTATATTTTCACAAGGAAGATTTACGCCAATCCCGAAACCTGTTTCTTAAATTTAAATTCTTCCCTTGCTCTTTTCTCCTCTCCAGAAATGACCAGAAAAAATGCTCCGAACTTTAGAAAAGAGTAAACATTGCCCAGGTCTTTAAACCTCTCAGCTACATGGTGTTCACACACAGGTATCCACAAAGACAAATGCCTTTGTGTCAGCAAAAAGAAGCAGCAGCAGCCTTTCCCAGCCCGAGTCTGTTTTCATGCAGTTGTGAAGCACCTTGCCTCTTACAGCAAGGCATCAGACCCTGTCTGCTTCCTGGATATGGCTCAGTTACAGGATTACAGAATCACAGAATATCCTGAGTTGGAAGGGACCCACAAGGATCATCCACTCCAGCTTCTGGCCCTGCACAGGACACCCCAAGAGTCACCCCATGTGCCTGTGATCATTGTCCAAACACTTCTTGAACTCTGTCAGGCTGGTGCTGTGACCATTCCCTGAGCCTGTTCCAGCTCCCAGTCACCCTCTGAGTGAAGAACCTTTTCCTGAGATCCAACCTAAACCTCCTCTGACACAATTTCAGGCCATTCCCTTGGGTCCTGTCATTGGTCACCAGAGAAGTGTGAGACCACTGGTAGCAAATTCTTGGTTTTTAAGCGTCAGAAGAGCTGTAAAATTCCTAATTCTGGGGATCATTTGTTTCTCTCATATGCTCTACATGCCCATGGATGGATGCAGCCTCACAGGAGCATGGAGGGGACAGAGAAGCAGCTCCAAGCAGCCACACGTGCTGCTCCAGTTGATACCTGAACCCAGGACCATGAGCACTCCGAGCTTCAGCCCAGCACTCGGTGCTGAGCAGCAGCATGAACTTCAGGACATCAGAGTTCAGACAGGTCCTGTCACATGAAACAGGCCAACTACAATTCTTCATTAGCAATTTTAAGAGTATCTCACTTGTTTTCTCCCTTTGAGACTTTGTTTCCTCATTTATTTGTTTGCCTTTGTCTTTGCTAGGGTTTCTATTCCCCCCCCTGACATTTAACATGACGCTCATTTGGCTCCGTGACTGGCAGCAGCAGCATTAAAAAGGAGACGAGACCAGCTCTGGAAAGGATTAAACAGCATGAAGCCCCCGACAACTGCTTTTCAATGAGGCATTCTCTGCCCAAGTGCTCCCTGCTGCTGCTGACACCAGTGCAGGGAACAAATGGGTCTGACAAGGGGGAGAAAAACTAGGGATGGGGGAGTAACAAGATATTTGTGCATCCACAGCCTTTGTGAGAGCAGAGAGAGCCCATACACAGCACAGATCTGGAGTGGCAGGGGAGCCAGCAAAGTCATGTGAAGACCTGCTTTCACATGCCTAGTTCTGCAGCTGTTTGTGTCGTAAAACTGGCCTGCACAACATCTGCACAGAACACCTTTCCACTCCCATGACCACTGGACTCCTGAAATAAAAATTATTTCCAGAAGTTTAACACCTACCCCTTAAAAAAATAGATTTCTATTTTGAGTGAGCAATATTTAGCCTCTGAAAATCGGGACTACAGGATCTTTCTTCTTATTGTGTAATGGCTTCATTGTGCGTATTTTTATGTTGCTATTTTGAGGTAGATTTAAAAAGCAGTATTTGTACAAAATGGTGGAGACCACTGCTAAATTCAGGGAACAGCTGGATTTTGTTAAATTAGCTTTTATACAGCTATTGTTGTGCCATTTTTCCACCCAGCTCTTCTCAGAAACAGTGAATGAAATTGTATAAAGAACTTAACATAATGGTCATTTTAATCTGGAACACAAAAGTATTTCTAAAAACTGAATCAAATTTCATAAAAACTTTCAACCAATTAAATGAAGTCATATTCAGGCTGGTTTGAATATTTAATGTAAAAATCTTCTAAGTATTTAATATCTATTTTACCTTCTTTTACCTTTTCATTTTGAACAGTTCTTTTCATGTTGAACATTCTAAGGTTTTAAAATTAGAAACCTTTTTATGTTTGGATTTTGGTGATTTGAGGGATCTCTCCAGTGAACTGATGAATCTTGGAATTCATTTTACTTTACCTGTTAGTAAAATTCAGGGATCAACCACAGTCTTAATCCTCGCAGTACATCGTTGCGTAGCCTCTACTAGATACCCAGATGCTTTCCTGGAAATATAAGCTTCAATACCACAGCTAGTGATACTTTAAATTCATGCAATGATTAGGTATAAAACAGCTAAAAAGATGCAGCTGGGATTGTTATGTGATAAAAACTGCTCTGCATGCCCACAAAGAAGCAGAGAGAGACATGGTGGGGGAAGACCAAATAATGATGTGCCAGGCTTTTACAGGGTCCATCACAGAGCCATCAAACCATCAAAGGTTGTCCATCTCCTCAAGCACAGAGGAGCACAGGGACAAGCGAAAACCCAGATTACAGACTCAGAAGAAGGGACACCCTGTCCAGACNGGTGAGTCCTCAGTGTTCCTGTGAGTGTTGATCTGTATGGCTGGCTATGTGCGTGTGTATTTATGACTTTTTATGGTGCACAGGCCTACTAGAAACAGGTGCTACTTGTGAAACTTGCTGCTGGTTGCACCTGGGGGAAAAGAGCTGTTCCAGCCTAATATGCACTGGGCTGTCAAATCTGTCCCAGCTCTCCTAACAGGGATGATTTATCAAAAAACTGTAATAACAGAATGGTACAAAACCTGAAATCTCTGCTGATAATTTAGCCATATTTTCAAATTCATATTGAATAAATTACTTATATTTGGCATCTACATTTGTTCCATCCCAAAGGAACAACTTCCAGAATCCTGCAAGTAATAATCATTCAGGTGTTATTTGCACTGTGAGTCTTTTCCCCAGGCTGTTATTTTTCTGCAGTATATTTAGAAATAGAAGTGGAAAACTTCAGAGAACTGATCAGTCTAAAAGTCATTTAATTTCATTTTTCCTCCTCCCCTTAGATTTTATTCCATGTTGCATTTAAATATTTTCTCTTGACTTGAACCTGTTACCAATCCAGTTTTGTAAAAAGTAAGTAGCATTTAGCACTGTTGCAAAAGTTAGTGTTCTAGGCACACACACATAAGAAGAGCTGGCAGTATCCAGCTTTGCAACATGACCTTTTTCCCCCAGGAAAGCCAATTACTCTGTTATGTCTTCAGAAATAGTAATTGAGTTCACTCTGTCTTTGTGAAATGTGCTTGGTACTCTATCAGTTTAATCCCCACTGGGCTACACTCTATAAGCAATAGAGCTACATTATTGCTGGGGGGAAAAACAGGGCTTCAGGTGAAGCCTGCTCCAGAAATGCTTAGAAGCACCACGAACCTGTGAAGTGTTTGAGCTCTGCCCAGGTGATTGATGAACTGGAGGTTTCTGTGTTGATGTTCATCAGGCTTTCATTGGCACAGTTCAAAAAGAAAGAGGAGGCAAAAGAGATTTTCATCTTCTGCTAGTGAAGTTCTCTGTTTTGCACTGGCTATAGTGTTTTCAAATGCTTAGGACAGAAGCAAAATAACACTTTTTTTCAGTTCCCAAATTGGCATGACAGGCTTTTGTTCTTAATTATGTATTTCCCATATTGTCTTAGATTCATCCATTTTCCTTAGGGAGATATCCACAGGCTTCCCCACACTTTTCTCCAGAGTTCCAAAAAGGGAGACAAAGGGTGAATGAATAGCCAGAGCATAAGGATCTGCAGTTCGTCTGTTCTGAATGAAAGCGAAATCATTTTCATCTCTCTGCATATTTTCATTCTAATTTTTAATCCTTCAAGTTGATGGGCTTACCTAGTCTTTCATTTTTCAGACACAAATATCCCTCCCAAGTATGATTTAGCCATTTATTCAGAAATCAAAATAGAATGTGAGTACAGGAAACTGAAGTTACTGATGTGGGCTGGTGTAACTGAAAACTGTGCATACTTGTTACATCCACAGTAAAGAAGAACATGACTAAGAAGACTGAGTTTCACTCACAACATGAAAAGGGAAAGTGCTGAAGGTCTTGGACCTGATGAGAGAAACTGGGAACTCTTGGTGGTTGCCTGAGGCCCAAACCCCTGAGGCACAATTTGTGGTACAATGGTACAGGTCAAGAGCAGAGTTTCAAGGTCAGAGCCTGCAGCCCACTTCTGCTATGGTGTATCCCAAAAGCCAGCTGTGAGGCTACAAATTTTCCCATTAAAATGTCAGCATTATCCATTATTACAGCGCGATGGTGTCTGAGATTTTGTGTGTATCATTGGTGCTGGGCCTGCAGCAATATGTAATGGGTAAATAGGTCTGGACAGATGATAGTTCTATTGTCCCAGAGGAGTTTTTGAAGTTTTGATGTTTCTTTTGAGCCCATTTCAGAAAGAAAACCAAGTTCAGTGGCTTCATCCACAGCCAGCAAAAAAACCAAAATTTTTCTCAGCTCACTAAGATTTTTGTTTTACCTTCCTGCTTTTTTTACCTTTCCAGAGATAACTATAACATTTTGAAATAAAGAAGTCTTTAAAAAAAATTACCTGGTCTGACCATCTGACCTTTCCCTCTTCTCTACCACAGAGAAGCAACAGTCAACACAAAGCTCTTCTCATCACTTGTATTTGCTAACTGCACACTGGCTTCAAAATTACAAATGCCACTGATGACTTTGAAACTGTAGACTCTTCAGGATAAAGGCAGTGGGGTAAGATGTGCCCACAGCCCCGTGGGCACTTCTGAAATGACTTACTAAAAACCAAGAAAATAATATTCTCTTTAAGATTTTCATTTTTGCAACCACCTCAAATTCTCCACCTCTAAAGATGTCTTCATCTCTCATCTTTCATAGACCATAATACTCTTTTTTCTTACACACAATGTTTTTATGTGCAACAGCCACTTCTGCCTGTCCCTTCTAGGCTTCAACAAACCATCTATTGAATCAATGAAGAAAATCAATGCAGAATTGACTTCCTCCATCTCTGTAAGAGCTTAATCTTATACACACAGGTTAATAAGTAATTAATTCTTCTTCCCTTTCCACTCAGTGACTTATATGAAAACCTGTTAAAAGATGTATGTTTGCTGTCCCTGAGGGAGTCACACTAGAGCCACCCATTTAGCATATCTGAAATACAAAAGCCTTAACATGCCATTCCAAATATCCATGAGATTAGAAACATGACCTTGTCACAAAAATGGATTAAGGTTGTATTTTTTTCCTTTATTTATATTTCAGAGCAGATTAATCTGGTTTCAACTTTTGATATAATCTCTGCGTACCAAAGCTGAGTACCTGAATAAAATAAGCACAGCAATGTATTGCAATAAGCCATTCTTGTGAGAACACTTTTGCTTTGAGTAGAGATGAAAGCAGGGTGTTTATCCTTTCTAGAAACAATCTTATCTTGAAATGAACACAAACAGAAGGTCCTGCAGCTATCAGTTCTTATGACAAAAATAAGATGAGGAAGAGAAATTATGCTCAATCTACTTGCTTCATGGTAGCTTGGAAGCATACAGCCGTGTTTTCCTCCTGTACTCCTTAGTATTGATAAGTGATGAAACACAGTGGGATTGGAGTCTTTGCACAGGAAAGTCCCTACATTGTGCTTTTAGAGGAACCAGCACAGCAGATATTCTTACTCAGCTGTGGATTGCTCAGGTCACACACCTGCTGTTGCTCTTCACCCCAGGAGTTCTGAGCTCAACCCCCGATGTTGGCACAGACAGGGATTCCCCTGTACAAACACCATAGGCGCCCACGTCAGTTCCTTCCATCATCACCAAGTGGGTCTCAGTTCAGCTTTTTATCGCTATCAGCAGGGGATATCTTGTTTCAGCATGAGACAAAGAGCTTACTGAAGTCTAAGTCTGTCCAGCAACATCTGTTTCATCTTCTGTCTTAAAACAAAGGCCAGCACTATCACATTTGTCACTGCTCAGCAGCTTGGCATGTGTCCTGGTTTGGACAGGTGTCTGCTAAGGAAGGCAGGAGTCCCCCTCCCACCCCGGACTATTATAATTTTGAAAGTGAGGGGCTTTCAGGCAAATATATCAGAAATAGGAATAACAGGTCTTTACTTATATATATATATATATGTACAACAAGGCAAAGCAAAAAAAAACAACAATAACTAAGG
>VYZQ01007691.1:0-37107 GCA_013400655.1 Mystacornis crossleyi | reverse complement strand
CTCAGCGAAAGCTCCAAAAGCAGCGGTGAAGAGATGGCAGAAGTAGGGCAGGGCAGAAGGACAAAGACAGCAGAAAACACGGCCTCGTAGCGAGATGAACTCTCTCCGCGGCCGCTGCAAGTCTCCGCTCCCTCCAAACGCCAGGAGAGCAATGAATCTCAAGCACTCTACCCCACCTCTTTTTTTCCAGTTCTAAATCTCGAGATATCTCTGCTCCCCCACCTGAGAAGACGCCACCAAGACCAAAAAAAGGGACAATTGGGCCCCTCCCTTGTGGCTGGCTAGGTCCTTTGTTTCTGTTAAGTACCCCAGCAATCGTCTCTTAACATGGGAAAAAATTCCTTTGAGAGGAGAAGAAAAGAACACATACACATACAAAAAGAAAACTTTCTCAACCCCCAACAGCATGGTCTTCAGAGGGCCATTCTCTGACATCCACTGATCCATCAGCTGAATGCCCATTAATTTAGTTGTGCATTTTTTCACTTCTGCAAAACAAAAGGATAAGTTAATTTTCGATCTCTCAGTATTCAATTTCTCCACAATTTTCTTTCCTATCCTTTCTCTCCCTATGTAGGTGTTTGAGTATTTGCAGGGTTGGCTTGGTGACTTTGAGGAGCCATCTGGCAGCCCCGTGGTGTGCCACAGTTCCTGCTATACAGCGCTAGTCTGTTAGCACTCAGCTGTCAAAAGAACCGGACCTCTGTCAGTTCCTCAGCTTCCAGTGAGTGCTGGAAAATGCACAGCATGGGAGTAAAATGTACACTGAGAAATTAAAACAGTTGAATCACAAAGTGCTTGAACGACCAAACACAACTGGAACTTTCAGAAAACTTGAAGGAAGCATAAAGGTTTGATGATAATGTTGAGGCCACCATCACCACACTTTTCTGAATGCACTGAGAAATCCTTTAGCAGGATCCCTGTAAAATCCCTGTAATGGTGAGCAGTGCAAGGGAAATGGTGCTGGCTTTTGCTAACTGAAACAAGAACTTGAGGCCCATTCCTGTAAAAAATGGGTGGACATGGGATACAAAGCTTAATACAGAACTTAGGGAGCTGAAGGAGAATTTAGATGCCGCTCTTCCAAGATACACTGACAGCAAAAGAGAAGTAAATTGTCTGTAGGTGTCTCCAGGATGGTTGTTTGCACAGCTGCCGGTTGATGGTGAGCTCAGAAATGGGAACCAGTGGTGTGTGTTGGGGCTGCACTGAAGAAAACCCAGTACGGTATGTTCAGAAAGGCAAGAAGGGTTTTGAAGTGCAAGGCTGAGCTTGGAATTCCCTTCACACAGACTCAGAGTATGCTTGCATTTACCCCAAGCTATAGGTAACCCAAACAGTAGGGAATACTGAAGAAATGTCCCATCAAACCTCAATCAATTTTTCAGTGCTATGAGTGCTTGCTTGCCAGCTTTTCAACTCGATACCAGGAAAAAACACAGTCATTTCCCATTAAATGCTACAGATTAAATCTGCCACACAGGGGGCATGGCATGAAATTTAACAGTATTCCAGAGTGTGTCAACTCTCCTTAAATCACAGTCAGTAATAGGGAGAGAGGATGCCCTTTTTTTTCTTGTCTTGTTTCAGTACCAAACTCAACAGGAGACTTTCAACATTTTGAAGGAACAAAAGCAAATCAAAGACCAGTAGGGGAGCTATATGCAAAGTTCATCCTTCGCAAATGTGTCACAGGGATACAGTCTAAACCTACTGTTCTCAAAAGCAAGAAACCATTTATTTTAATGAAATTTGTGCTGCTTTAAAGGAACAAGGTAACTTCTACTGTAACTACTATTCACTCCTTGATGATTTTAGTACAGTCTTTTCATAACCAAGTTCTCAAGCACATTTAAACTTCATATTATTCACAACTGAAAAGTTCAGTTATCATTTACAGTCACAACACGAGTGTCTGCCAAGAGATGAATCCTGGCCATGTGAACATTCAGAAGAGATACAATGTTCTGTCAATGTATGAAAAGAGGATGGGGCACAATAGAACAAAAGAGGACTCTCTATTTTTTCATTTCCTTCTTTGAATGTAGGACTGGAAGCCCCAATCTCAGTCTTTATCAGTTAATTAGAGATTTTTAAATGTAATGCTATTTTATTCTTCCTGTATTCTTCTATCAAGGCTACATAGAATGTCTAATAAAGCTGACAAATTACCTGAAACACTGATAAAAGATCAAACAGATCCAGAATGCATAGAAATATTTATAGAAATATGTTATAAATGGAGGAAGAGTAATGTATTCAATGAAATAAGGCCTTTTAGCAACACTGCTTTGATCTGTTTATATCTGAGCCCATTCAGAGCAACTTTTCTTGAAAATTTAAAGTTAATTTTATATCAAAGAATGAAAAGTTATTGAAAATTATATAAAAGTGTAACTTAGATTTAAAAAAATTGTCCTAAGCAGGCACAAATAAAAGATTAATGAAGAGGATTCTGCTGATTTTTTACAAAACTTTACTTTACTTACAGAAATTTGAAAGACAAACTGAAAAGGACAGAAGATAACATTTTTCCTTCTTTTTAAAATGTTTTCATTTTAAAAATATACTTGGAACAAGATTTTTTCAAGCTGGGCAATTGTTACATGACTTTTTTGTTTGTTTGGGGTTTTTTTTGTGAACTGCATCCTTTTATTGTTGTTTCAGATGAGATCAGAAATTCCTCAGCTCAGTCTGCGAGCTGTTACAGCACTCAGCAACGGGACAGTAGGATATCAATGTTGCTCTCAGTCTGAGGTCTACAGGCATCGTTGTAGGAATACAAATAGTGTAAAATAGGCATTATGCAATAGGTCTGGGAAGACCATGAGCAAGAGGTGTGGGTACAACAGTGATGCGGTAAGTCTCAGGGACATGAGAGAAGTTATGTCTGAAGGAAGCTGTATTTAATAAAAGGACAAACTGACATGGGTTGCTATAATAATTACTTGGGGGTTTTGGTGGAGGAAAACCAAATTTTACTCAGATAAGAGCCCACATCACTTACATACTAGGGGAAACCTCTACCATCATCTGTGACTGCTGCTTGTGTTAGATATTAGCGAGAAGGGGTGGATTAATGGACTAGCAAATGACCTTCCTGCCTCCATCAGCAATTCAGCTTCGGTATCCAGCCTTTCACTCATTGTATGAATGAAATTGATACTACACTGTGACAGGAATAAGTCATCAAGGTCCATCAGGACACAATTTGTAGGTGATAAAAACATCATTCATCCTGGGACCTTTTTTATTCCCTTCAGGCTTGGTACTCTAGAAATCTTTCCAAAGGGAAAGTGCATCTCTGTGCCCATAAATGCCAGTATTTCTATTCTTTTCCATCACCTTGAATGAAGATCACATGCAAGCAGCCAATCTTAAGAAATGAGTCATTATTCCAATATAGGAAGCCACTCTGGGATAGGGTTTTCTCATCCCTACACTGACTCAATACCAGTTCTAATTAGATAATTTGCATGTGTTTTGATTTATACTGGGTTACATATTCATTACAAGATGAAGAAGCACCTGGCTTTATACACATACATTAAGAATCATCTCTATTTGAACATGTAGAGCAATGGAAGAGCTGAGCCTCCATACTGAAGAAACTGTACTAATACTTAATAAACTGAATAAGCAGTTGAAAGGAAAGTAACCATAATGCACTAAAGGCATCTTTTTTATTGTCATTTATAAAGCTGTCTACTGCATTCTCTTACTGTGTTGCATTTTAACCACATGGCCATGTACTGATGACCCCTCATCTCACAATTACCTAGGTTCTAAAATGGCAATAGAGAAAGCTAGCAGAGAATTTAACAATTTGGGTATTTTCATCACCCTAGGGAACAGGAAAATGACAATGTGAGCAGTAGAAGCCAAACTCCAGCGTGCTGGCAAAGGAGTGGAAAAGAGAAGCATGTCCCTTCCTCATTCACTTCTGCAGCCAGAGGAGACCCAGGATGCTTTCCATCCCTGGGCATCCTGAGCCATTCCTGGGACTGCACAGCCATCCTTGCCTCCCTGAGTGCTAAGGCAAGCTGCAAATGAGATGAAATCAAAAAGTAACACTGAAGGCTGAATCTCTACCTGGAATTAATCTTTATTATGATGACTGTGATGACATTTCCGTTCTTTGAACTATATGGAAATGATACAGAGATAATCTTTAACGAAGGGACATTGTGACTTCACTGAAACGTAATTCATGCAGTAGTTAGTGGAGAAAAATCTGATGCTCATGAAATAACTACTTGGAAGCACTGTTTTAAGCCCTACACTTTCAGTCTCTAGGAGGAAAATGATATCAAGAGTTGTCCCAGCAGTTCCACTTCTCTGAACTGGCTGGATGACAAAATGACAATAGCATTTTTTACAGTTAGCTACAGGTGATTAGCCAGAAACAGAGATTCAAATAAGCAAATCAAATTTTGGCAACTGGATGAAAAATATCTCTTCAGATCACTATAGATACACTAGCTGTAATTGAAATTAAACCATACCTGACCTTAAACTGATGGAAAAAATTCAAAATTATCTTTTAGGCCATTTCTTACAGTTTTCTTCTGCAACTAATCAATGTACTCTCTGCAAGAAGGTACATGACTGGGCTTTTAACTTTGGTATTAATCTCCTTATTCCCGTCTATCAATCCTTACAATGATGGCAAAATTCCACAGACTTCAGCAAATTGTTCATGGTGAATGGACATGGCTGAGTGGTAGATCCCAGAGGGCTGTGATCAGTGGCACAGGGTCTGGTCATAGGCCTGTCACCAGTGGTATCCCCCAGGGTTCTATACTGGGCCCAGTATTGTTTAACTTATTCATCAATACCTTGGATGGAGGGGCACGTGCCTCCTCAGCAAGTTCACTGACGATGGGTTAAAGGATGGAGAAGAAGTGTGTCAGCCCAGAGAAAACACAGGGAATAAGCCACAGAGGTTGTCAGGTTTTGGTCAGAACAGAGATTTAACTGGCAGGATATCGCAGAATAATACACATGACTAATAAATCGCTATAAATGGATACAAATTAACACAAATGGCCTGTTCTGGAAAAACAGGCAAGACAATAGAGAGGAAATGTTGGATAAATTAAAAAGAGAGTATCCAGGCTGCTTTGGTAGGTGTTGGTTACAAACCAGAACACCAGGCAAGGCAGAATCCTCCAGAGCACAAACTGTGGTCCCCCCAGAGGGTTTTAGCTGATCAAATGCCAGATGCAAAAGGGACACAGTAGGACACAGTCTGCCAGGGTCATGACATGCGTCATAGGCACATTTTCGCTATGGAACCCAGCTGAAAATCCAACCAGGTCTCAATGTAGGTGATTTGAAGAAAATTCAGCAGTAAAAGAATTGTGACTAGTACATGTCATGACTGAAAACTGAATATTTTAAATTATTTTTTTTCATAGAAATATCAGATATTTCTTTAGGCTTTCATCCTGACATCCAGTATTTTCCATGAAGATCTATAATTTTGTAAAATGAGTATGTGTGAGTGTGAAGAGGCAATGAGAACAAAAAGTGGAGTTTTGCTTAACAGAATGCAAACCTGATAATTATTGCTAATATTCATTTGAGATGCATATCACACTGAGCTGCCAGAGAAAATTCTTGCTGCCCTGCAACGCTGAAATTCTTTCCACCACGATCTGAGTAATTTTGCTTGTCAAGAAAACAATCAGCGTGCTTTATTCCATAGCCTGGTTCCATCACCATCTCTCATTGTTCTTCAAGGGGCAGAATACAGTCTCTGCTTAACTTTCCCATAAATACCTGCTTAACATTTCTTTTAAATACCACACATTGTCACCGTGTGCAATTAGCGATCCTTGGCTAAGTGAGGAACCTTATGTGCGTTTCAGACTGGCTGACAGGTGACAGGTTTACTTCCCACATCCACACGTTGTTATGAAGCACAACTCCCCCACTGAAGACTGACAGCTGCCTGCATTTACAAAGCCAAAGCCCCACTCAGACTGATTTGTACCAACACACCAGGAAAGATTGGGAAATGTTCCTATTGCTTCATACACCCACGCTGTAGGTGATAAAGCTGGTTAGGTGATCAGGTTTTTTACACTGCCACAAGCAATATTCTGATTTAATATCCAGAGTTCCTAGATCAGTTCACTGTTAATTCTGTAGGCTGCTTTGGGCTTTTTCCCTGCAAAAGCTTAACAAGGTACCATTAGCTACACATTTCATGGCTTCTTACTCCTTCCTACCATTTGTGATGTGGAATTAAAGGTTTCTCTCCATTTACAGCATTATAAATAGGCTTTTATAGTTCAATGGCTATTTCAGCAGAGGCCAGTTCATCTCAAAGACTCTCTGATGAACTGTATACTTGCCCTGGTAAAGAAAGAGTCCCCACATGACTGAGCTAACTGAGCCACAGGACTACCTGGAGTGACATGTAGAAGAAGCAATTTCATTCAACGTTGCCAGAGGACTCCACAAGATAAAGAACTGCCAGAAGAAAGGCTTTTATCAAGTATTTTCAATTACTACCTTGGTTCTGATTATGTGACTTGTTGCACCATATAGGATAACTCGTTAGGGACTTCAAAGCACATAAGAGGAGTTTGCCTGGGGGGAAATGAGGATGAAATCATTCATCCTAAGCTGATAGTTAAAGAAATCTTTTGGAAGTAAATTAGGGTGATATTTAAAACACTGAATGTATCTTCTTGTCCAGTATATAGTTCTTTTCCTTTTTTTTTCCTGGCCACTAATCACATTGAGTTAAATGTCATCTTGCAAGTAGGCCCCTGGAAATAAGTGGAAATATCCATCAAGGTGTTATTCATTGAAAGAAAGAGGACCAGCTTTTGGAGAAGATACTACTGACGTGTGGAAAACTTTTCTTTTTTTGTTGCCAACAAGAAAATTGGCAGTACTTTTTCCAGGATGAATGGACAGTCAGTCATCCCAAGGGGAGCACAATCTAGCCTCATGTGGGGTTTGATCTGTGCTGAAGGAGAAAGGGGAGGGAGTAAAGCTGCTTAAATTGCTTCTCCTGCCAGTGGAGGGAAGGGTGTACCTTGAGACCTGCCAATGGGAGTTGAGTAATCGAACATCAGGGCTTGTCTTAATCCACAGGCTGTGCAGAGCACTTCAGTGACCCTACATGCAACCCATTCCACATTTGTTGTGTTTTAACAAGGGAAGATGATAACTTTACCCAGCCTTGGTGAAGATTGCTGTGCACTGATTTAGGAAGATCCAAGGAGCACTGACAATTTAAAAGACCTGTAATGAACAGATTGTGACTACATTACTCGACATATAAAAGAGATTGAATAAAATGGGGAAAGACTGAGACATAGAAGCATATTTCTGTGGATTGTTAGCTGCTTATAAAAAAGGGTATGGGGCTAGTTGCTATCTGAATGCAAATCAAGTAGCTTTAAATCAAGAAATGAATCAGTGAAGTGGCACACAATCTGTGTGTCTGTGCTCGTATACATGGCAGGAGTATTTTTGAGGGAAAATCCCAAGAATTACCAGTGGGGTTTGCAATTTCTTGAGAAAATAGGAGAACTGTTTAGGAAACAGGCCCACTCAGATCAGCTAATCTGTGCCCAGAATCCATTAGCCAGCATCATTTCTTGTTTTGACAGAATTTGATTTCATTTAAATCATTAAATGAATGCAAAGCCCTATGTTCCATTATCACTGAACAAATCCACAGCAAATATTTTTAATTAAATTATACAGAGATTAAAATACCTTAGAGATGATATAATTATGCCTCAGTGTTTGGCATGTGCACATGGGGATCTAAGAAAATGCTGAAAAAAGCAGGTAGAAAGTCTTTTGGGTCTTTGATGAATAAGAATATTTACTTCAAACTGCATGAAGTTCTCAAAACTATTAGACAACTCAGATTTTGAAAATTAAAATTCATAGGGATTCTGCAATAGAGCTGAAAATAGGCAATCTGAACAAAGTGCTCCCTTTCTAGCAAATTTCCATTTTTATCATTTAAATTATGTCATTACATCAAGGTTCTCCTGATTCTGAGGAAAACTTTCGAAAACACCTAAGCACAAGTTTCTGTTTTTCCAACTATTTATGCAATTCTATACTGATAATACAGAGTCCTGTCATATATAATACTTTCTCAAATGGGTCTAACCCAGCTCCCGTTAGTGTGGAAGGTGAGCTCAGTGAAAGTTGATCTGGCTGCTAAGACAGACTTTACTATTCTGCAAGAGCAGCCGTATGAACTGTAGCAAACTATATATGCCCAGACAGCCAGAAATTTGAATCTCTCAACTCTTTAGCCGAGTTTTATTTAAGAGCTTTGTCTTTGGAAAAAAGTTTGTTGCTGTTATGTCTAAGCCTCCTGCCCAAAGGATGCACAGATCCCTTTGCCCGGCTCCTGGGGTTCCTTCTAGAAGAGCCTGTGGATCAGCACCAGCCCTGCACTGTAAGGTGCTGGTTGCAGGGTTGAGGTCAGTGAGGAGGGCACAGATGCCACGCATTGATTGGCACTGAGCGTGTGGCACTGAGTGTTGGAGAATAATGGTCATGTTGCCTCCACAAGCAAACAGACACCCAGGAAACTGATCCATTTTTGCCAATCCTAAGGCAGAGGTTGTGCTCTTACTAGCTAGTGGCTCTGTCAGTGCTGGGGGCATGGGCCGGAGGGACAACAAAGGCTACCATGACATACTTCATCTCTGAAGTCTTAGTGGGAAGGACACCCTGAGTGATGACTGAGGAGCTGGGAGCTGGTGGGGAAAAGCTGTACAGGCTGTCCAGCACAGGCTGAGAGAGCTGCCTCTGCTGTGTCATGCACAGCTGATAACACACAGGATCTTCCTTCACTCGACTTCAGCGTCCTCCACTCATCTGCTGGCAGACGGTGAGAAAAAACAATGAATTCTCTTAATACAGGGTATTGCAGTAGAGTCCTGGGCTGGGAAAATAGCAGGGTATGGGGGCAAGAGTTACCCTGGAGGTCTCT
Organism: Mystacornis crossleyi; assembly: GCA_013400655.1. Lineage (NCBI taxonomy): Eukaryota > Metazoa > Chordata > Aves > Passeriformes > Timaliidae > Mystacornis > Mystacornis crossleyi. The sequence continues at coordinate 28,118 of VYZQ01007691.1, read as the reverse complement.
CACAGAGAGAGAAGGGAAGGCTGGCAGCCTGCACTGCCATCTTCGAGGGTTCTTGCTTTTCTAATATAGGATCACCAGCCAGGAATTAATGCCCTGGGACTTACCCTGAAGACCATGTGTTGTAAAGTTAGTGAAAAATGTGTGCTGTAAGAGAGAGGGAGTATCAAAGAAGTACTAAAAAAGTACCAAAAATTATGATTGCGTTTCAGAGTTCCTCCTCATGAATTACCACAGGAAAAACATGAAAGAAATACACTCCAGATTTTAAGATTATAAATGTTCCGTTAAACAATGAGAAATTACTTCAGCAGGATAATAACACTGGCTAACTGTTAAGACATTCCTATATTACTAAATCACCATTCATAACCAGCAAGAGTCATTGAGGGTCTCTGCATGCACTGGCATGACTGCTTTGGTCTCACTAATTTCATATTTCAAATGTTCCTTTCACTGGTGTTTCTTCTGAAGGTAGAGAAAAATACAATACTCATCAAAGGTCCCTTTATCCAAGGCACAAGGACATCTTCAACTCTATCCTTGCTAAGCTGAAATTTGACATAGAATTATCATCTGCAATGATACCCAGTGATTAATTGCCTTAGTACATCCCTAGCCAGAACCCCTGTGGTCAAACTTCTTATGAAATGAGTAACAATAGCTATTAGTACTGCTTTGAAATTATAATCAGTGACTGATGGCTCAAATGATAACATAAACTCTCCCTGCAGAACTTCGGAATATATTTTTGTAGCAGGGTAAATTATCATTTTCAAGTGACATTGAAACATGAAAACTACTAAGAAAATGTGCCATGTTCATTCTCTTCACTCTGGGAACTTATTTCAGTGTCCTCTTCCTGTATAAAACAGAACTAAAATATATAACCTTGCAATTTGAATCTGTACATGAAGACCAACACCCGATGACCATTGCTCTTTCTGGAAAAAATCAGAACACGTATNACTAGGACCAGGAGAGAGGTGGAGAAATGGAAGAGAGCTAAAGTTTTAATTGGTGAATTTATGCTGATATGCAAATGGACCAAACCTATAACAGTGTAAAGAACTCGTGACCTGTCGTCCATCTTGGGGTCCATTTTATGGAAGCAGCCTCCGGCTCCCCAGGGCGTACCTTGAAGGCCCTTCAAATAAATACCTACCTTTATTCCCTTACTCTTGTCCAGTCTCTGTTTCTAGGTGACTGGAGAAGGCAACAGTACATACATAATTGTTGGTGTGAAAGTTTATTGGAAATATCTACTGGAACTGCAAATGGAGGGATGTCAGAAGAGATGCTCCGGGAAACAACCTCAAGTAAGCAGGCATCCATGTGGCCAGGGATGCTTGTGGTTGTCAGAAAACACCAAAGCTGTAACAGTGGCTGTAGGACAAGGTGAGATGATGAAGCAATTCACCACAGAGACAGGTGTGCTCTTTATTAGCATTCATGTCACATTTGTGCCCTCACTAAAAAAATCTAATAAATATGAGAAAAGTTACTGCATTTTTCTTAAGGTAATTGGTAGCTTCAAATGGATGGACCAGTAAGGCACAACCAGAATAGTTTACACTTTGTTCCTGATACGTCCAGCACAGAGCCTTCCGAAAGCAATATAAATTTTCTATCATCTTTGGTGGATTCGATTTCAGACTTCTTCAGGACTATGCAATGTACCAGTTACTGAACACAATCAAAAAATAGAAAATTAAAGTGCATTACCAGAAATCTTGAATCAAAGCATCAATCAATTATTTGATTACTGAGCAACAATAAATTTCTTTATAGTAGAAAATATTAGTTTCAGTTGCACAGTATTGCTGGCCACTAGATAATTTTTTATTGAAATTTATTAATATGGGAATATTATGAGGTTTTCAATAGTTTAGTTTCATCAAGAATAATGAATCAAATTTTGAAGTTTCTGGTGTAAGGAGAATAAAAATACAAAGATTTTTGCATTACNGAATCATAAAGTCAAAAATACAACTTCAGAGAAGCAAACAACTTTCAATTTTTAAAATATCTGACGAGAATAATCTAGGTATTTTTAAAAAACTCACAAGTGTGAAATACCTAAGAACTTCTATTTCCTTGTGAAATGTTATGAATGGAAATAAATTATATTCTACAATACATAAAACACAACTTCAGAAAAGTCAGGATTTTTCAGGGCAGATGGAAATGTAGTGACATAATGTGAGGAGAGGAGGGGCAAGAAAATTCTCTGTTTCTGAAAGTTTTATTCTGAATCTGTATAAAAGTTTCCTTAGGGCTAATCAACTGTGAATTTACCATACTTTATATCCATGATAGAATTGGCTCTATATTGCCACATAATCAGATAAGGAGTGGACCCTTTTTTTTTTTTTTTTTTAACCTCTGAATCACAGGTCTGTCTTCACAGGTAACGCAATAACTGGTGCCCATGCTGAAGTTAATGGTATCTGCAAAAGGTCAGATGACAATGACAAATGTCCAGGCTGACTTTAAGTACCTCCAGAGTTTGCTCACTCTGAGCTGAAGGCAACCCCATCCTCCTCCAGGGAGGCCGAAGAGGAGAAATCAGTCCAGAGATAAGACCAGCAGAGTTGCAGCTCAAGTGATGGTACTGGGCCACAAAAGTGCCTGGAAGGGCAAGTGGCAGCAAGTTCAGGAGCCCAAAATCCCCTCTGCTCTCACTGAAAGATGAAGTCTCACCTCACTGTAAGTGCATGCAGAGCACAAACTCCCCTGTCCTTTGCACCCTCTGTGGAGCTTCCCCTGACCCAGGCAGGGGAAAGGACTCAGCTCCCCTGTTCTCCCCTGCCCTCTGTCACGCTCTCTGCCATCGCCAGTAAGGAAGATTCACCCAGGAAGAGGCAAGAGTAGCCCCAGAAGACCTCTGCCCGTAAACAGGCTGCCAGAGCCAACACAAAATGGTGCTTAAGGTCATTGGCAAAGGTTGTTCTCACGTTGACAACTGGACCAGGGCACTCTCTGGACTGAGCTCTAACACACAGGCAGGCCCACCCAGGGATCCAAATTCGCACATCTCTCATTGCTCAGTTCAGAAAATACTATATAAGTACATAAGTACAAGACAAGGTCTTCCTGTGTGTGGGAATAGCCCACATAAGCAAACATAAACTCCAGGTTTCCTAGTCATGAAAGCTAAGAGGGAAATTATCAACCATTTCCAAAGGCAGCAAGAGCTGGTCCAACAGGAGTAGCAACAGTCTAACAAGAAAACCATAGAAAACATCACTTCAGCTTTTCTTTCTCTGTTTATTTAATATTTTGCCTTTTTATTTCAACATCGGCAGAACCATTATCCCACTGAACAGCACTGGCCATTCCACTGACTGTTTACATTCTACAGCCAAACACAGCTTTCATTTTTACCCTGTCTGAGAAGAAGCATGATAATCCACGTTAAAGATGGATTTGTGACACTAGCAGAAAGATTTGATAACTGTTTACATTTCCAGCTGGGCAATTAAACAGTGTTAATTTTTGGAATCCCACTTCATTCAATAATATAATAGGCACTTTTCTGATTAATAAGAAATTAGACTGCGCATAAACTCTCTGCTGGATGCTAAAAGCTTTGTTGTGACAAAAGTCTTTCACTGTGTGACAATTAAGGCATGCATCTAGCTTCTTAGTTTCCAAATTTTTCCATGCACTGATATGCTCCTTTGTTGTCACAGGATCCACAGAAAAAGTGTAATATCTTGTCACAGACACCTGCTCAGTTCAACTCAAAAAACAGGCTACATGAAGTGTGGTGTTTCTCAAACACTGTTTCTGAAATATGAAAGCCTTGAAAACCAACTTAACCCCAATAAAGGGGAGGATTTATTTTTCTGAGTAAAAGTCATCCATAAGTACAAGACCAAGGTATGGGACAGGATGCTCTACACCACTGTTTGGGCTGCAGCAATGACAGACACACCCTCAGTCTAATATTAATTTGTCTTGGTTTTAACTGGTTTTGGTCTTCGTGAATTAGGTGATTTTATTCCCTACATAACTTTCTCCTGTATGCAGACAGTGACGAACACAGACAGAAAGAAACATCAGGCAATGATGATATCCCACCATTTTGCATTGCTCAACTATGGATGAACTGAATTTTGCCCTGAGTTTAGTGGATGGGCTAAAAGGTAGAGCTGATTTTTCATAAAATAGTTAGTTAGGCCAACATGTTAAGAAGGTTCAAACTGGTCTAGTTCTTAATTTGGAAAACAGTCTTTGTTATTTAGCTTAGAATCCCTTCCTTAGAACAATGAAATTTAAGCAGGTATTTCCCTTTTCTTACATCTCAAGAAGAACAAGAGAAAAGATATATGGAAAAACTGTAGGTATTTCAAAACTGTTAGGAAATTAACTTTCAGAAAAAAAATTATACAAGTTCCCCAAGTTAAAATGCTTTTTCTTTTTTAGTATCCTCTTTTAAAAAATGTTGACTCTATCACTTCTTCTCAAGCTCACAGAAGAACTGAATTTAAAAATCGCCCCAAGAAAGAGGACAGCATAATATTCAATTCTCATCATTACTAGTGTTCAGGTTCCTTCTGGCTTAATTAAAGTTCTCCTAAATTAATCAGCAAAACCTTTGCTACAAGGCCATGGACCCACATCACAAGCAAAGTTTCAAGCACTCCTAATATAAAGAGATTGAAATGAAATCCAGTTTTTGAAACAAGAATTCTGTGAAACCTTTTTCACATCTTGGATACTTTGTTAATAAAAAAGGTAAAGCATGACCTTTTTATTAGAATTGTTAGTGCTTTCAATTAAACTTGAAAATTCTAAAAATCCTTGGATATGTTTAAAACAAAAAAAATCCCAGCATCCACATGATCACAGTAGCCACGAAGTGGGTCAGGTATTGTGTATCAGGTCATCAATCAGTATTGATCCACCTGTTTTATCTTGAGATCCCACCCAGCAACCCAGTATTTTTTATATCTATGTCAATTTACAACTCTTATGTATGGTCCTGAATCTGTTCCTGTTGGTCTCTCCCATCACGATATAAGAACCACTGAGGCAAGAGAGATAATCATATTAATATGATTTAGGTAAATCTCAGGAGAAGAAAAATGTGAGATAAAATTTGCTAATACCTCATAGAAATAGTATCATTTGACATACAGAAATAACATTTCAATGCACTAAGTCCTAGGTTTTGCACTTTTTTTCATTGGGGAAAAAACAAATATTATTGGTTGACTGATGTTCTCCTAATTATCTGCATTACAGGCATCCAAGTTTTTCATACACCACTGTTGCTCCCAAATTAAAAAGGAAAGTGTATATGTATATATATACACCCCAGTAGATATATTATATATACTAGATTATATGTACAAAATTACAATAAAACAGGCAAGTGCAGACAGAGTAGCTTTAATATAATGTTTGTGAGTAAATTGGCAATGAAGAAACAGTGACATGCTTTAATACAAGATTGCAACCTTGGTTCTTATCCAGGATCCTCCTTTATCAGGGAAAAAAAAGCTACTGACTACGTCCTAACCCAAGGACTCATACAGGGCATAGACTTGAAATTCCCTGTGATAACTCTGCTGGACAGAGGTGGAAGGTCGATCTTTAAAAATGTTTGTCTATTTTTTTTAAGACTGCAAAGGAAAATATTTCTTCTTCTATAATAGTAAGGTCAAAGAATTTGTTTTCTTCTCAGCCAGAGACAAAAACAATAATGGGAAGCTCTTAAAACTAATGTTCAAAAGAGGAAAAGAGAGCCAACAGATGATTAACTTCTCAGCGGGGAAGATGTAATTACAGTCAAAAGACTTCAGAATCCCTCTTCTTATGTGATTCATTAACAGATTTTAAGACCTCTTTCCTCTCAGAAGAAGACTGCCTCTGTTTCTCCAGTGGTGTGTCTTTTGGGGAGTTGAGACTATCAGTGTAAAGCCTGTTGTCCAATGATTTGTCTCAAAAATGGCACTTTTGGAAATGTCAGTGCTAGATGGGTATTAAAGTCATTCATCTGTGCATTTCTCTGAGTTTTATTAAACAACAAAAGAAAATTATATCACTGCACCTCTGAAAAAACAAAGAAATAATTTTAAACATCTTTGCTATTTCCTCACTTCCCACCACATTAAGCAAATATCTAACGCAGATTCTACATATTAATGAAACTTCTAACATAAATAATGGCAAATTTGCAAATGGAGGGAAATCCATCTCCTTTCTACCACAAAAACAAACCTCTCTTGAAAAATATACTGTAGTTCCCACTGTGGAGCATTATTTTGTGGGGGGAAACGAGCGGAAGCATTTAATTTGCAGGTAAAAACATATTTCAAAGACTGAACTTAGATTGTAAACTCTTCATAACATTATCTGAATTTGTTTTTCAGGCAATAATAAGCCTATTGGTGCCACTTAATAAAGATATTTCATTCTGATAATTAATAACTATGTTATACTAGACTTGAATATTCTAAAAAAAAAAGGTTTACTAGCTAGAGCATCCATGGAATTCATTTTCTGAGACAAAAAACACCTTCCCAATATCTACAACAAGCTCAGGCTCACAGCTATGAAGATCCTTAAACTTCATTCAAAGTTACACTGATCCAAAAGGAAAAAAAGGAATGTGTAAAATGTGCTATAAATATAATCCAGATATAAATTTCAAATACAAATACATATAAGGCACAGGAATGGAGACAGCATAATTAATATATTCAAAGAAATCATAATGTGATTACAATCACACAGAAATACTGATTACATTCACACAAATTGATATAGACTTTTGCTGTATTTGTGATATGCTTAAAAATAGCAGATTGGTTACCTCAAACACAAAGATGATAAAAATATATCCTCGAGAGCTGACTCACTCTTTAAATCATCAGTGGCGTAATTGTTTGCCTGACACTGTGTAAACTGACTAAGAAGACATTTAAAATACGTGGATGTTTTACAAAAAAAAAAAAGGGAATTAAAGTAGAAACTAAGTGAATTTTGGGTGAGTGTACAGTACAAACAAATCATTCTTCCTGCTATCCAGTGTAGTATACAATGATAACACATTCTGTAGTGCTCAGATATGTCCCTTGCTTTTGTTTTCCACAAATTGATAATTCCTCCCAGAAAGCATGTCTGGTGTATAATTTATGATTCTCAAATTTGTAAAAAAATGAAATTAAATTGAAAATAAATTGAAATCATAGACAAATATCTCTATCACTTCAAAAAGTATAATTCCACACTAAGAATATAAAAGACTCTATCTTAAATGTCTTAATTGAACTTTAATAGTATTGCAAAACAAGAACTTTGCCAGTCAGTCAAAAATCTTTTAAGAATGGTACCACATACAGTTTTTTAGTATAACTATGTGGCAGACCATAATTTGTGTGACCATAAGTCCATTTATGTTTTGTGATGGTGCACAAAGCTAACACTTTTTTATACCATCTTTGTAAATATTTTTACATCTTTTAGGTTTGTAATAGAGAAAAAATTGCAAAGCTTTAGAGAAATGTCCTTTCACTGAGAAGTTTGAAATTTCTGAGAGACAGCTAAATTCAAAGGCTTAAACCTTCTCACAGGAAAATTTTAGAGGCAAAGTTTAACTTCTGACCAATGGAAATATCTTCTTTCAAATTCCTTTATATTTGGCCTCAAACTTTGTATGCAATATATTAAAATTCACTCAAGAAATCACTTCAAAGTCAAAAATTTTCTTCATTTACTCTTGCTTAGAAATTACAATACTCACAGAGCAGCTGCAACATGAAGGTAGATTTGGATCCTCTTCTGTATCAAGGCAGGCTGCAAAGCCCCATTCAGTAACCCCTACAGTCCTGCATTTTTGAATATAGCTAGGCTTATTCTCACTTCTGGTTATCCCTACTCCTCACCTTCCCCTAGCTGTGTGCTTACCCTGCTTGAAGCTAAACCCATCAGTCAGCCCTGTCCCAAAGCTAATTTTGGACCCTGGTCTTGCCTGTTTTACAGCTTGTTCCCTGTTTTTGCCATCCTGTGTGAGGTACGTTTCCCATTTGAGATTAAAGTCGTGAAAGGAGAAGAGTTGTGCCATTTATTCTCTGAGCCTTGAATTTCAAACCCCGTGTTCCAAAACAGCCATACACCGCCAGCATTTTGTTCCCAAACATGGGATGACTACCAAGTCACTGGCACTGGCTGCTGGCTGCATGGGGCCCTTACAGATGGAGGAGTCACAGGCAAATAAGATGGTTTCATGAGACAGTCTTCTGCTGGTCTTCCCATTCCTTTCCTCTTATCATATGATGCCTGTTATGAACTACATAGAGCTCCAGAGGCAAAACGGACAATTATTGATATTTGTTTTGCATTTCACTTGGAAAAAAAAAGTTAAATCACCTCACTTTTTAGAAATCTGCACTATGAAGCATTTTCCTAAAATTGCTAACCAATTGTTAAGCAAGTGTTTGGGAAATCATGAAAAGAGAAGACACTCTTTAAAGAAAAATAAAATTAAAATTCACCTTAGCAACAGCTTTCCGCAGCCCCCGCAATGCCACACACTGCGTGCTCCCTCTTGACAAACAGGCTGCAGGGTTTGTCACTGAAGTGGGCATTGATGGGGAAAAAGCACATTAGAATTTTAAAACTCTGTAAACTCCATGCCGGTTAGACCTTTCCATTCTCTGTTACTCATCTCTGGCTCTTCTTTGTTGCAGAGAGACAGGAGGCTCAGGAACGGCAAGTGGCATGCGGAACTGCAGAATGAGCAGGGAGTGGGAAGCCTCCCCCTCCTGCATCGCACGGAGTTCAGGCACCTCTCTACATGCAATTGCAAGAGTACCACAATCCAAAATCTATCAAATAATTGATCAAAAATGCCTCACAATTAGCCTCAAACTAGGGGCAACCTATGTAGAGTAGATTCCCTCAGAGATGGGAGCTGAGAGGGCTCCTGCTGGTATCTGTCTCAGAGCTAAATGTGCTCACTTTAGGTGATAAGACTATGGCCTTGTGGCTGCAGCTCTCTGCCCTGCCATCAGCCTAGGTCTGTATCACATGTAACAACACTAAACAGATGCAAAAGGGTGTTAGAAAATGGAGAATTTAGTTGCAGGGGACACAACAGTACAGCCTCAGCACCTTTAAATATTTCATCTTGTTATAGTTTAGAAGTTTTAACAACTGATCATAATTAAGCCTGAATTCCTAGTCCTGTTACTGTATTCACACAAAAATGCATAAATAATTTCTAATATAGTCTTGAGTTTTCCCATGTCTCTGCTGACAGGACATTGCACAGGGCTATTTCAAACTAAGACATGTTGTGGGCTGAGAGAGAAGCAAACAGCCTCTTGAAAGAAAAAGTACTAGGGACAAAAAACATGCATCCAGTTGAACACTGGAAGGAATGAAAGCTATTTTGTGCTGGAAATAAAGCAGTTATAAAAAATAGTCTTTTATAGGAAAAAAATTATCTAAATCAATACCTAAAGCAAATTTGTTTCTTTCAATCTCATGGTTGTTTTCTCCCACAACGGAAAAACAGCAGAAAAAATTCCCACCTCTTAAAAGAAATTACATGTGCTGATATGCTGTCAACTAATTCAAAAGGTCCTAGATGTCCAGGTGGGTGGGCATGCTGTCCTCAACCCTCGATAGCAGCTGCCTCTCGCTGCTGCTGACACCAACCAGGCTGGATCCAGAGGGGTTGAATATGGAGGGAAGAAGAGGAGAGCTGTGGTATGGATGGCAGACTGCTAGGCTATGGCAGAGCAGAACTGCTTTCCTCCAGCTCCCTCCTCAATTAATTCCACACCTGACGGTGTCAGCAGTTCATCTGTATTTGCTCCACAAAAGCCATTCTGAGCAGCAGTGACAGACACATGTCACTTTTCTGCCACTGCAGTGCAACCTGCTACAGAAGGCTGAAGCAGACACACTGCAACACATTTAGATTAGGAGGCACCAAATTAATTTTGCAAAATTCAGGGGACCTGGCACCGTGGCTCTTGTGAAATTATAAATGAAAATGTGATGGATTACAGGCATCGATGTGATGAGGTACAGGCATTATGCAAGTGAATGTACATAAACATCATGCACATTAATATTAACCAAACAGCACTTACCACTGGATATAGAGACTGTCTTGAGCTGTTCACAGATGCTTACAGGAGGATATAAAAATCTACCAACTACTGATTATCAGAAAAATAAACAATAATTTCTAGAAATTCTCAAAGCAAACTGAAGTGTGTGTGAGCCTTCCTTAACTAAGACACTCAGAGACTAGTCACAACAAAAATGCCAACTTGTGGGCCCATTTCATATTTGAACTCAGGCTAAGTGTAAAGGAGCAAATATATCTGTATATACAAGGTATAGAGTGCGTATGAAATTGAAAGCAAGGGCACAGAAAGTATACCAGAAAAAGATGAAGAAGAATTATTGGGGCATTACCTTTTATCTTCCTGTTTCCATCATAATAGTGCAATAAAGGACAGCTTGAAAAATACAGAGTAAAACCAGTGAATGTGATAGTATACATAAGTGAATGTTTATAGTTTATCAAGGTGTAAAAGAGAAAATAGCCTCCTGTCAGATTTGAAATATCCCCTTTCACTTTCAATATCAGTATTCATTATTAAAATCACTGTTCCCCAAATCCAGGGATTGAAACAGTTCTGATATCCTTATATTTGTTTGATCTGTCAACTCTCTCTGCGTTAACCCATTTTTATGGGCTGACAGTGCATTGAAACTGGTAAGAAAGCTGTTTTCAGGGAGCTTCACAACATCAAAACTGACATGAACAGTGAGGGATGCTGCAGCATATGGTCACAGTATGCCTGTGGGTTTGAGGTTGTAGCTGATGCTTCCTCCCCCTCAACCGGTGAGAGATAAACAGGCTACAAAGCATTTTTAACCCAAAGTTCATCGAGTAGGGATTTTGTACTTGTGGGTCCATCAGCTCCTCTGCTGCCACCAGGGATGTTTCCAAAATCAGGCCTCTCTGAGTCAGGATGTTGTAAAAACACTGCTCCACAAGCAGCATATTCATGTAACTGATGTTCGTTTCTTGCTCTGGCTGGTAGCTCTTTGTCTTCTAAACACCACAAAAATTGTCTCTATCCACATATACTCCAGCACTTCACCTCCACAGCAGTGCTCATGCTGGCTGGCCAGTGCCCCAGAGATTGCTGCCAGCTGGCTGATAAAAACCAGGGCTTTCACAGCTGCCCCTGTTTTTTCCCCCTGTTTTTTTCCAGTAATCTCATTCCCTGTTCATTATGCATTCACCAGCCTGCACAGAAATAGTGAACACATGGTTTGGAAACTTACTCAAAACAAATAAAAAATTATTTCTTCTTCTTTTATTTAGGAAACCAAGATAACACTGTTAGAAGTGAAATTCTTTTTATTTTGCTGTCATCAAGCACATTTATTCTGATATTTATTTTTCAGGTTCTCCTCTTTTTCATTAAGACAGCCCAAGCAATACACTCCTTTCTGTTATAGGTAAGTTGGAAGACTCACCTTTACATGTCTGCCACAAGCCAGAGCATTAGCAAACAGCACTGTGAGTGGTGTTTCAATGGCACAGGTTGGCAACACCACTGTGCTGCAGCTCCTCAGCTCACGTCCTGAAAAGTGCTTTCATGGAGAATGACTATTTTAGTGATGCCGGGGACTGTGAAGAGTATAAAATATCAGCATGTGATGCATGGAATGAGTTAGAGGAAAATTGAATATGCATTTATGTAAGCAGTTGTAAAAGTAACTATTTTATGCAAATAAATGCAAACTATGCAGCAGGGGCAGAATTTGACAGAAATTGAGAAGGAGAGATGGCGTGTAAAGATCTCAGATGAAAAAAGCTTACGAACCATGCAACAGAGCACAGAACTGGTGACCTTCACTGTGCGTGGCTCAGCCTGGGAGCGCAGCTGGTGCTCTGACACAGCAGCTGCCCTTGCGAAGGACCAGCTGCCTGCAGGTGAAAGAAGAAAAGCAAACAGAGTTAGGAACACTGGTAATTCCACTGACTGTGCTGACACTCGTGTGACACTGGCAACGTGTGAAAGATGGTGGACTCACAAAGCAAACACTTGAGTATGGTCAACTGGACCACAGACCGTGGTACCTGAAAATATGACCTTGCACTTATCTTTTCCTCTTGGTAGGGCACATCTGCCTTCATACTCAGTGAATAACCAGGGAAAATGTATGCAGGGGTGATTCAAATAATTTTTACTTGCATCTTCTGAAACAATTTTATAGCCCCACCCCACTCAATCCTTGCTGTCCAACAGACCAGTGATACAAGCTCTAGGAGAAAATCATAAAATCATGGAATGGTGTGGTTTGAAAGGGATCCTCAAGATCATCTGATTCCAACCTCCTTGCCATGGGCAAGGACGTCTTCCACTAGACCAGGTTGCTCAGAGCCCAATCCAACCTGGCCTTGAACATTTCCAGGGATAGGACGTAAACAACTCCTCTGGGCAACCAGTGCCCACCAGCCTCACAGTAAAGAATTTCTTACTAATATCTACTCTAAATCTACCTTCCTTCATCTTAAAGACATTACCCTTTGTCCTATCACTACATGTCTTGCATAAAGGGCATAATCATCAGGAAAAAAAAACAATTATTTGGCACTGTCAAAAGCAAAAATTGTTCATCAGAGTTGGGATCACCTGTAAAACCTGAAACCACCTCTAAATCATTTCAAGAGACAAACTGTGCTTCAAATCTGTCTTTCTGGCTATAGCCTGTTTTGTCTATAGGATAATAGACCTATAGAAAGTAATCTTTAAAACAGAAATGTTGCGCTAAATAGGTAGAAATGGGTTGTCATACAGGCGGTGGGGCTAGACTTATGTGGTACTTCACACCTACTCTTTAATTCCTTGTTTCACAAATACTGGCATTATTGATCTTGCTGGTAGGAGGTAGTCAACATTTGTGTTCCCTTGCACATCTGTCTTTTTTGGTGGGTTGGGGGAGGGTTTTTTTGCTTGTTTTTGGTTTTTGCTTTTGTTTAACATTTCTGTAAGAACTAAGACAAACAAAGAAATAGGAGCAAAGGTGAGTGTTTTCAAGTGCAACTGGACAGAAACATTGCTCCCCAATCTTGTTCTGCTGCTGTGGGTGCAGGAGCCCTTTCTTTGCGCAAATCACTTCTCAGTTCTCTTCTTTCACTTCACATATTTGGATTATGTTTTGTGAGAGTGATTCCTAGAAGTTTATGCAGATATTGAAAGCCTGGGAGGTAAAAATTAAATCATGCCATTACTATTAGAAGAGTATCCCATCTCTGTGTACCTTCAAACAGTACTATAACCAAAGGTGGTGTTTCATTCAAGATATGCCTCACAAGAAGGATTAAAACACTGTTATAGAAACAAATATCACAGAACAGAGAGGTTCTAGGGAATTTCTTCTGACAGGTAGTTAAGATTTGTCTGAGGGTTTACTCCAGTTCATTAAAAATATTTTGGCTTTTGTTAGATAATTATTACTAAAAAGATCCAGAAGCAATTCTCCTCATATAAAAGAGGGGATAAGATTAAGTATGGAGACTTTTTTTCCCCATTTCCACAATGGAATTAACCCTTCTCAGAGTGCAAAAAAGGCCCCAGGGTGCCTAAAGTGATGGGAAGAGGAGAAGGTGCTGTGCTGAACTCAGTGGAAAGAGGAGGGAACGAGCCACTCAGCACAAGAGCACACGATGCACCAGCCAGGGTTTGTGTGGGAGGTTAAACATTCTCTACCTTTCCAGTCGGCCTTGGGCCTGGAAGACAGCACAGCAGCTTCTTATTTCATCTTTTAAAGCAAAATATGAAAACTTGTGACTTCCTCTTCAGTATGCCTAGAGACAGACAGCAAAGCTATGAAGAGCATGTCCTGCATTTATGTGTTATCAGCACTACAGTCCACACCAGCTGCCTTGTAAAGGTTCATCAGTCGGACTGTGGAGCATAGTAAAGTTCACCCATGAGGAAACTCAGGGTAGGCCTGTGACAATGAGGCACAGTGGGATGCAATGTGCTGAGGACCAGCAGAAAGCCAAGGAGAGGTCACCATCATAGTGGCAAAATACTGGATAACACATAGCCCCAGCCTTTCCCATCTAGTACCTCCTTCTAAAGTGACCTCAGCAACGGATTGACTGGAAGGGAGGAGATCCAGAGAGGCACAGCAACTGCTCCGAGTAAAGTAGGTGGGCTTGGAGAGGCGAATCCAACACTAGAAAGTACCTCCAAGGTCTGATTGCCTCTCTTGTGTGAATGATCAAAGGAATGAAGGGTTTGAAACAAACTGAAATACAGATTTTTGGCTATGCTTATGGATTTGTTTAATCCATTAAAACATCCTGCATAAGATAGGTTACTTCTGTCATTCTTCAGCAGAAAAAAATGTGAACTACTGCATTTGGTCAACAGGAGAGAAAAAGGGATTTATATTGAGCTTTGTTGGGCCTCAAATTGCTGAGGTACTGAAAAATCTGAATGCATCTTGAGAAAAGATGATAGCATATCTCTTGATCAATGAATAATTAATAAAATATTTCACTGAAGATTTAATACAGATCAAAAGTGTCTAATGCAGATCAAAGGGATTTAATATAGATCCTGGATGTTTTCAAGGCCAGATTGGATGTGGCCCTGAGCAGCCTGGTCTAGTGAGAGCCATCCTTGCCCATGGCAGAGGCACTGAAACTGCGTGGCCTTTAAGGTCCCTTCCAACCCAAGCCACTCTATAATTCTTTAGTTCTAAAACAAAAATTCACAATGTCGAAATGGGACAATTCAATGTAAGTATGCAATTCAAGCTGTATATGACCTTTCCAGAGTTATTAAAAAGAGAAACTGATGAACCTAACATGAAAATGGCAATAGTCCTATTGAATTTCAAGAAAATACCAGGTCACAGTGTGTGTGGATGTTGAGTTTTACAGGCCATTCACTCTGAAGATTTTCCCACATTGCACTATAATGTACAATCAATAGATAATGCCGTAGATAGATAAAGCCCCAGGGAACCACTGATTATGATTGCCAGTGCCCACATCCCCAAAACCAGGAGACTTTTCAATTACACAGCTTTGTATTAAACACACAATTTTCTTCCCACTGTCATCAAAGGAGAATTTGCCCGTAGTCTGTGGGGAGCTGACTGACCTTTTTCTCCAGCTGCCAAACTGCATTAATGGATTAAAAAATATACACAAGAGACATTCCTAATAATACTTGTCAGTAAACAACAGCATGCCACAGAGGCGTTATGCAACTGAGAGTGCAAGCCATGATATAATTTCTGTATTAACAGGAGGCCGATACACTTAAGTACCCCAAAAGCACCGAACAAAGTGGAAAGCTGTGTTAGCTAGCCTTGGTTATCCACACTTACCCTCCATTCTTCCTTTTGTTCTCACCCCAGTCAAATGGCTGTGTTTCCTCTCTGCCCACACTAGTAGAGAAAAATCTTCTTTGTAGCAGCTCAAATACCTGAACTTTTCAGTAACTGCCAACCTGGACTCTCACAAGTCAGCTTATTCTTTCTATGGACAACTTATGTCCAGAGAAAGATTTATTCTGCACACTGGTTTTCCCTATTTATTTCAGCTTTCTCAGGGGAGTGGTCACAGTATTCCCTCTCCTCTGCAGACCCAGACCCTGTGTTCATGAAATCCTTGGGATAAGGTTTGCCATTAACATCATTTCATCCCTTCAGTTTTCAGGTTAAACTTAATGAAGCACAAATATAGCTCAAATCCTCTTTCCCTACAATTACCCAGGATATATGACTTTGACCGGAGAATCATCCCACCTCCCACAAAAACAGAGTACTCCTTTAAACTCCATTAGGGCCCATCATCATCAATTGCTCTGATCTCTCCTCTTCTGGAAGTGCAGGTCAAGAGACTGACAAAGATTTGAGGCTCCATCAAAACTAGTCCAAAGTCCCATTTGTACATTCTCGTGCAAAATGCTCCAATGTCATCCCATGTATATTTAGCTACCAAAGCTGAAATGCCTGGAAATTATGTTAAAATCTCCTTCAGGCTCCTGAGTCACAGAAACCCACTGGGATTTATTACTAGTTTGTGACTGTGGCCAGTCCACCAAGGTTACTTATCCTAGCTGCAACATCTAAGCAACAACAGTACCTAAAGAAACACATGCTTTTACCTCTAGAGATCTTTGTTCAAGCTTCTGCAAAATCTCCCAGTGCAAAATCACCTACCATAAACCTGGAGACCAGCAAAGAAGATTAGAAGAGGGAATGAATATGAGCATTTAAGTATAAAATCATTCATCACAAGATTGTGTACAACTGGAGAAGATGGCCCAGAAAGGTTGTGGCAATTCCATCCTGGAGAGTTTAAAAATTTGACTCAACAAGGTCCTGGAGTACCTGATCCCACTTTGAGCAGGAGTCTGAACCAGATGAAATCCAGAGATCCCTTCCAGCCTTCNAGAGAGAGAGACGGAAAGTGTTTTTTTCGCTGGGATTTTGGGGTTTTGGGGGTTTTTTCTTTTCCCCTTTCCTCTGGACTTGTTCAGAACCTCAGAATCCCACCAGGGGAACCTTCCACCGGCTTGGAGGGGGCCCCCACTCTGACCCAACTCCAAGGATGAAGAGAGTGACCACACCCACAGAAGGATTTTTAAATCTTTCAGGTTTCTCTCCACAGCGAGAGGTTTTATTATTTAGCATTATTATTCTTTACCTGTGTGTTTGTTAAATAAATAGTTTTATCTTCTTTCACTTTTCTTCAAGGAAAAGTGTTTATTTTTCCTAAACCCGGTGTGGGAGGGGTGGTTTGTAACCTGCCCTTTCTCTCGGAGGATATATTTCTAAATTTGGCTAAACCAGCACACATGTGCACTATTGTGTCTGGAAGGGAGGCTACCTGTACAGGAGCAGATGTGCCACAGTTAAGATCCAACAGGACTCTCACTCATGTCAACCACTAAACAGTGATTTCGCTTCCAGTTGTATACAAGGAGAGGATACCAGGAGCAGCACGAAAAGATACTTGGATTCCTAAAAGGCTTCTGATTCCAGTCCCACATGCAATATAGCACTGAAGCTGTTAAGTATAACAACTTCTGCCATTTGTTCAAAATCTGAGAGAGTAGCTCTGAAATGAAGTATTTCTAACTTCACTCACAACAAAGAGGAGGTAATGACCAACTTTTTTTCTGTAATGTTCAGGAGCAGTACAGAAGGTATTAATGGTTTTTTAGACTCAAGTGAGAGACATCTTCTTCATATCTATTGGTGTATTTTACATTCAATCATAGGACAGTGCTAAGTCTACAGCCATGACATGACCGCAGGTCAGGTGTGACCCTCTCTTCTTGTAAGCACTGCCATCTTTTAACTAAACAAGTATTTTAAGTACCTCTGGTGTTTCTTCTCATTAGGTTCATGTCTGTGTTCTCCTTTCCTTTCCTCTGTCTCCTTTCCTTTCCTCCTTCCTTTCCTCCGTCTTTTATATAATTATCCCATAAACTATGACACAATGTTGAATAATATTATGCAATGCTGAATTCACACAAACCAGCAGAAGAATGTATAATTTATGTGGGTAACTATAATTTAGTAATTGTCAGGTGCCACTCTTTTGTGCTGAAAGTAAGGATTGTAACAACTTTCAGGATTAAAAAACTTTGAAGCAACAACACTGAAAAAGTTTCTAAAGACAATCAATTTTATAAAGAGCAGAATTAAGGAAACTTAAATTTGGGGATTCTCTGTCTTTCCTCTGTGGATTCTGATGTCTGATAAAGGGTGAACCTCTCAGTCCCTCTATCTACAAGGGGGCCTGTTCTCCTAAGTCTTGTAGGAATTTAAGAGCTAAGAGATTTCTAAGGTTCTGTTAAAGGGGACTGAAACTGAGCAAGTTCAAAACTTGTTATGGGGAGTCTGGTACAAGCACATGCACACACAACAGGACTGCACCAATCTTATTTCCTTCAGAAATCTAGGTGTGAACAAATAGGATATGAATGTAAAACCTACCTCTGGAGAAAAGGTGGGGAAATTATCAGGAAAACCTTAACTTCTCGATTCTGGGAAAAGAAAATATTACTTAAAGTGGGAAAAAAGCAAAACAAAACAAAAATAAAACATGACAAAAACAGAAGCAACCATTCCTGTCCCCAGAGTAACTTCAACCATGCTGTTACAGTATGATAAAAGAGACGTAGCTAAATACATTGAAAACTGATGTGTTTTAAACTACACTTTGTCTAAGAGCCTAATAAACAAACTGGGAAGAAGGGAATGGGGAATTTACAGTACCCCTTGGGGTTTCCATTACCTGGAATGACTTTGTTGTATCCTATTTGTTTTTGCTTTGTTTTGAAAGCTCTTGAAGATTACTAAGAAATGGAGGAATCAGAGTATTTATTGTATGCCACGTATGCTATTGAGTACGTTTCAAGATAACAATAGCAAAAAGTATCTCTTACACATATTCATGAAATGCAGAAATAAATAAGACAGCACACTACGAGCAATTACAAATACACAAATGTGCCACTGACATGCAAAGGGTCAGGGATTGATAGAGGTCATAAAAATTCTTGTTGATTTTGTCAGTTTAGTGTTAGGTGGTAAAGCAAATACAAAAAACAATTTGGGATGCAGTAACAGATATATATATATATATATATAATTCTATATCTAGCGTGTCATATCAAAATGTCACATTACCTCTCTGCTTTACTCTCCACAATAAATAGAAATTCACTTTCTGAAGGAAAGTTGTGTTTATTACAGAAATAAAAGTGTGAGTGGCTCACACACACAAAAAAAAAAGTGTTTATGTGATGAAATACAGTTTTAAGGAATGTGAATCAGGCCAATAGATCATTTTTCTTGCCATTGCTTTTACACATTAGTCACTGCCACTAAGTTTTAATCCCCGCAAATTACATCCCCCCGAATCACTACAGTGAATCACAGATCCTTCTGATTAGTTGCTTTTATTTAGCTGCCCCATAATCATTTGATTTTTTCCATTCAAGTAAAAAACAGATCTGTGATCCATCTGTTAAGTTATAGACCATAAGTTCCCATCTGTCATCCATGGACCAGTGGTGGTCCCCGGAGCACTCTCTGCCTGTCTGCAGAGAGTTGGCTGCTCTTCTGGTGCTGCCTTCTCCTCATCTCCAGCTGTTAAATCACATTAAAAGATGGGTTTAAAAAAATGCAGAAGTAAAAAAATTGAATAACATTACTTTTCCCTGTAAACAACTGCTTTTTCTGCAAAAGGGATGTTATTCAATTGTGAATGCACAGGGAAGAACCTCAGAGACATCTGCCTTTCTCAGGGGCAGCTTCGAGCACGCCGACTGCTGCCAGCAGCTGCATCGAGGGCTGTGAGGTGCTCCTCCAGAAACGCAGGGCCCACATTCAAGAGTCACACTATTAACTGGTTCATTGCTGATTGCTTCAACAGAAATATCTACCACTTTAGAGAAGAAAAAGCTGGTTTCCCTTGAATAGGCTGGATCAGTTGCTTGCCCCTCAGCTGTTCATCTGTCCTGCACCCGAAGCACCAGCTCAGACCACAGCTGAGCAGTCTTGTGACAACTCTCCCATTTCCAGTGTACAGCCTGGGGTAGGAAACATCATTTTTGTTTACTTCAATCTGTTAAACTGACGTAATTCAGTAATTGCTACAGATTACACTCCTGGAGATGAGAAATTAGTAGTGCATTTCAGTCATTCCAGTTCATTCTGACCCCACTGACAAGGTGACATTGCCAAGTACCTACTCCTCATTACATCTGACAGCCCACGGTGTCACCACAGCAGCAGTGGTTTCTGTCCCCTCATGCCCTAACCCCACCTGCCCAAGGCTCCCAACCCCACCCACGCCACATCTGAACGTGCTCTC
The DNA here is from genome assembly GCA_013400655.1 of Mystacornis crossleyi. NCBI lineage: Eukaryota > Metazoa > Chordata > Aves > Passeriformes > Timaliidae > Mystacornis > Mystacornis crossleyi. The sequence continues at coordinate 8,212 of VYZQ01007691.1, read as the reverse complement.
CAGCCCCCTCACACACAGCCCAGCATGCAAACCACTGTGCCACCAGTTCCGGTTTGTTTAAAACAGCTCAGGCCTTTGCATGCCCCATCCCCAACAGATGATCTGCCAGGGTGACTTCTTCATCTATCACACTAAAATCTGACTGAGGTCCCGAAACCAATAATACAATCCCATTCTGTCTCACAGATACTTGAACCCATCCTGTCCTTCAGCCAGCACCCTCCAGGCTCTGCACACAGTATTGCCATTACAGATCAGGCTGGAAACTGAGGATGCAAGAACATCCTAACCAACCAGTATTTAATTTCACCTAAGAGTACCTGAAGGGAAGATGAGTGTGGCAGTGGATCCGTTATCAGATTTTACTCATATTTAACTCAGTGACATTTCCCACTTCAGTGTGTGCCAAAATACCTTAAAGAGTTTCTGTGCACCGTGCCAAAGAAACATGGGCAAGAGCCACTGGCAAAGGCAAGATTTAGGTGTTTGCGGAGTTGGTACATGATGTTTATTTCCCTCTGCACAAGAGAGACTGACACACGTGGGTAACCACCTGCAGTCCTCTGCCCACCTGAATCTCTTTGGTACAGAAAATGTATTTCTGTGTCCAACAGCACACCACAGAGTAGTGTGGCTGACATCCATCCTGAGTTCTAACAGATCCAGCACCAATTTACTGCTGGGTCTGGTGGGAGCATCCTTACACAAACAGCTGGGATAGGGCTTCAGTTCATACATGTGGATTAACACAGAGCTCTGCTGCCAGTCCTAACAGCAGCAACGTGTCTAAAGACAGGCTGATGTGGGAATAATCTGACACAAAGTAAAATATACCTTACCTAACTACTCCCAAAAGTGCTATTTCAAACCTGAACTTCTTATTCTTGGAGCTTGCACACATCCACTGACTTACTACCTAGTAAAACCCAACCTACTGACTGTATTTAAATCACTCCCTGAGTGAAGAAGAATATGTTTGTAGATGTCCACAGCAGCAGCTTCTTGGGGTCCACTGTGCCAGGCTCGAGGTTCTTTGGCCACTTCAAATTCATCATGTGTTTAAGCACCTTATACAGATTAATTCTGGATTCATAGGAACCCAGAATATTCCACACACTAAATATGTTGAGCAATTGACAGCCCGTGCCCTCAGTTTCTCCCAGTTATTCACTTGGAACAAAAGACTGTGCTTTTCCTGGGCTTTATGCTTTGCTAGCCTGGAATTAGCTTTTTGCCAGCCCCTAAAGCCCAAATCTGATCTCATCCAAACTTTGGGAAAGATGGATCTGGCTCCAAGCCCTGTATTTCAAGGCCATCTTTAATCTAGAGCTAGCAAAGGGTTGGGAGTTTTTATGCTAATTCTCTGCTTTCTCATCAACTAATGGAACAAAAAGAAGGAAAAACTATCTGGGTCCTAGAAATATTATCTTCACTTTCTTTTGGAAATAGATGATGAACCAATCAGGCTGTGAATGATAAACAACTGCTTTAAATAGATAAGAAGCAAATAGGCAAAGAGACAATAAGGTTATTAAGGGATAATAATGGGAAACTGAGTGACAGATGATTATCTGAACTTCATTTAATTTCAAATTTAGCATTTCTTTTATGCTCACTCCTATAATTTTTGTTTTCCCTTTTGTTCACGTTCACTTTCTGGGGAAAAAAAAAAGAGCAGATTCAAAATACAGAATTTGTCATCATCTAAAGCAAAAATCAAATGACTCACAAAAAAAGCTTAGTACCTTGCCACAGGTCTCCAAGATTACATGGTGGGGTTTTCATGGAGAAGCCAGCAGTGGCTGATACAGGAACAGTTCAGTGCGGTTGGTAAGTCCTGCCCTCTGTGCCTACTTTTGAGACTTTCTCTGTTCTCTGCTGCCCTGGAGCATGGGCAGAGGTAACACGTCGCTTTCTATCCCAATACTGCAGACATCACTTCAGAAACTTCTGCTTGAGAACACAGGTGTAAAGATAAAAAGTCGCACTTTGGGGTTTTTTTGTTTAATGAATAAGATGAAACTCACTTGTGAGACATATCAGTTCATTTTGCTGTTCATTTCCCCAGAGTAAACAGTGAATTTGATTAACTGAGATAGTCTTAGCTTCATAGGCCTGATTAGTCCTCTTTTATCCACGTACACGGGAAGGGCTAAATGCTCTTCTAAATGGTCTTGCTAGTTTCTGGGCACTGGGGGGAGAAAGAGGGGAGGACCAATTGTGCACCAAAACCTGTGGAAGGAGCAGCAATGCCCCTCTCCTGTGGAAGCTGCCAATTTTAAAACTGCTGACCTGCAGCTCCAGAACTCTGTCATACACTGCTCTCAAAAGAGCTGACACCAAAGCTTCACTCGGTTCTCCCCCCTCTTCATTTGGAGACCCCAAAACCACCAGGTAGCTTCCACTCAAAAGTACAGAGCACCCTTTGCTCTAAATTTTATCACCCTAAGCAAAAAGAAATCCTCATCCTCTCATCTTCTCCACTATCCTCACCTTACTCCAAAACGTTTGTTTGTTCAGGGATGAGTAGCTTACAACCTCTTTCAATAAAGTATTCAGCAATTTTCCTATGCATGGTTTCACGGACTTGGCAGTTTTACAGCTGCCAATGCTGTGGATACCATCCTTATAAATAATTCCTGAAACTGTTGTCATTTTACCCTCAGAAAGTAGCAATGTTATGTAGTTCTACTGGTTTGTACGTGAACACACCATTCTTTAACCAAAAAGGGTCATTATATAGTTTTAAATAGTTTTTAACCCCAGCAACAAGGAAAAAAATTTTAAAAAAAATCCTACTTGTATACTAAATTAAGGCAAAAGACTCCCGCAATAGTATCTATGATTTTATGTGCATAGGGCATACAAAGTGATAAAATAAGCATAACTTTAGTGCTGATACTTTTCATCAAAAGAATAATTCAATATGGAATGACATCAGCATTCTAACTAAGACTTCTTCACTGGTTTTTGGCAAAACATCAGAGAAATGCTGTGAACTGATTTTTCATTCTATTTAGCTGAGATACCCAAGAAATGTCTTATGACTTTTCAGATAAGACATTAGCTAGTAGGAAATGTAGGACAGACACAGATAAACTTAAGAATCATTGACCAAGGCCATGGAAAACTTTTTCTTTGTGGAAAATTCAGACTAGTAATAATCCTTAAAAGGATTCAGCCAATCAGGTTCTAAAGGAAATCATCAGGGTTTACTGAAATTTACCTAAAAACTCAGTACTTTTTAGTTTTTTGAGGGGGCTGCTGTTTTTCACTTATTCTGCAGAGATATTTTGCTAAATGTTATTTGATTTTTTTAACTACGTAACTGTTCTCAAATTCAGCTAAATTCTACATGACTGTAGGCAAGTAGTCCCTGTTGTAATGCAGAAGAATGGATAAAAGCAGGAGAGGAAGCCTTTAGGGAACACTGCGGAAAATCAGGAGAAATGCATGTAGCTTGCCATGAGTTAAACTCTGTGAATTTATGTACTAAGTGAATTCCAACACAATCCCAACTCTGCAGATAAAAATATAGTATAGAACCTTTCTGGTTAAAAGTTGCTTCATCCCAGCATATCTTGGGAGTTACACTTACAAGAAAGTCCCCTAGCTTTATTTCATTGGAACAGCTTTACAGAGTTCATGGAGATACAAAGCAGGCTAAATATAACTTCATTTGCCTGCTAGGAATTGTAGCAGTTGTGTTCATTGGGGGACCTTTTACATTTACACCAAATTCTTTGGAAATTACAGCGAGAGAGATCCCATGCCCTCAGATCAGAGCTATGGGATAGAATTAAACCTGGATTTGAGCTTACAGGTTTCTATAGTGAGAAAGATAAATGGACCACCACCATGTCTTTCAGAACCCACCAAGTGGAATGGAGCACCAATGTCAAGAGGAACAGCTGCTGCTGAAAACATCAGCAAAGAAATTCTGCTGTAAGGATAAAGTAAATCTAAAAAAAAAAAAAAAATTAAAAAAAAAATAAAGCAAACAAGCAAGCTTATGTGAAAAGCCTGCTGTTCATTACCCTCCTGAGAAATATGTTCAGAACGTCATACTGCCAGAGATATTGAAGAATCAGTAATGCTTTGACATGTCTCTATGTTATCCTGCTTTTACAAAACAAGCACTGTTCTTACTGCCAGTGAAGCTTGGAATTACATTTACAATTATTCACTTTGCCTACCAGACAACAATAAGGTAACAGCTTATTACTGTAAAGCTTGTGCAGAACTCGTATCTAGTGTAAAACTAAATCATGTAACTACACTATTATTTGTGCTATGGAACTGCATCTCCTATCAAGCACAGTTACAGGAATCCAAAGAAAACAAATCCATCTACTCTCTATAGTTAATTAACATAGCAAAAAGTCTGATCTGCACATTTTGATGTTCATTTTACTTTTACCCTAGCATGTCTTTGTAAAAAAAAAGCATATATCTGAGCTGATATGAAAAAAAAAATTGCATTAATTTGTGTTTGATAGATGTGCTCCAAAGAACCAAGCCAATGTATGGAGCAGGAGCACTGCTCATACACCTCTCAACATGGCTGGAAGCAATGGGGGTGATGGTGACAGCAGCACAGAGCAGAGGGAACGTTACTGAGCCTGAGTGACGCTTTCTTGTACACAGACAATGTGTGCAGCAGTCTTGAAAAATAGCCCCAAAGAAGGAAAAGATGTCTTCAGCTTCTAAGCATATGAGCAAGGACTTCAGAGAGTGGATAAACTGTTGTGTGATTAAATGCTGTTAGACACATGCACAACTTTCCCCCTGGACTCCCAGAACAGCTATTGTATATCCTCCCAACATTCACATCCATGATTTCTTAAGGCTAATAGGAAAGCGAAATCTAATGAAAACATCCTTATAAATAAGAGGAAACTTTACTGTATAAAGCCATGGTCCATCCACACCATGAACACAACACAGTTCTGATCTTCTCATCTTTAAGAAATATACAGACCTGGAAAACTTTCAGAGCAGGGCAGGAAGGGGAATCAGGTTCAAGACCAGTTTCTCTGTGAGGAACTGCTTTGTAAACCAATGTGTTTCCTTTCCTTTGGGAAAGGAAATATTGATGGAGATACTAAAGAAATCTGCAAAATCATTAGTGATCTGGAAAGGGTGAATAGGATTCAACTGTTCACTGCCTCTTCTCATATCAGAACTACAAATGAAGCTACAAGGAATCATGTTAAAAAAGGATTTGGATTAGGGGAAGCTGGTTGTCCCTTACACGTGGAGTAGCAGATCTGCAGAGCTCCTGAGAGATTACCCTGTGAACACTAAAAACTGATAAAGTTGCCAGGGAAGCTGCTCACATGAGAGTTGTCCTTTCCTATGGGACACGCAGGAACCAATGCAGCTCAGGAGGCACCCACGTTGAAATAATTAAATGTTAAGAAAATATAAGAGGGAAGTATTACAAATGCCTGGCCTGCTCTTGCACTTTCCTAGACAGTGATGTAACTGAGTACTTATGGACACAGTGGGATACTGGATGTTGAACTAAATAGGTTGTTGGTCTAAGCCAGGATGCCTCATTTTATTAGAATGAGAGAAGGAAAATAGATTTTTTTTCAACAGGAACAAAAAACCCCAAAATTTAGCTTGATTTATGACCATGAATTCTTGTGCTTCGCTTTAATGAAGAGAAAGTGCATCAGTATCTACCCAGACTCCTGCTCTTTTTTTAAGTTTTTTTCTACCAAAATATCACCAGTATTCAGGTTAAACACACATCTAGTTCAGAAAACCAACATTTCACAACCACATCTTCAGTTCCTATTGATTGCAAGGGCTCAGCAGTCTTGAAATTCTGTCTACAGTATTGCAGAGGTAGGGAGGCAACCAAGTTATTTTCTACAAATGTACTAGAAAAAGCATAATTATCAAGACTGTCACAAAATAGGATTTATTATATCATGAACCTCTACAAACCTCAAACGTTTTCTGGCTACCCTCCTTCAAAGAATATGTTGTGATCCTGCACTTTGAGAGCCTTTCTCAAAACCATTCTCCAGCACTGTTTCCTTTCTGTCAAAGGGGTGGTTAGGGAGCACACAGGACTCTGCATGTCCCAGGTTGTAAGACAGATACAGTTCTCAGATCCATGAAGTTCATTTCCTGAGTGGGTTTTGTTCAATAAAAAGAAGTATTTATAAGCTGTCTGCATCTCATCTCTCAATAAATGCTATATACCTTTTTCTTTTTAGTATTTAAGCAGCAAAAACTGTGCTTAGGATCTTTCAATCTGACAATTGTGTAAAATTATTGTGTAGAATATTAAGTACTTGGAATAAAATAATTAATCATCTTGTTAACAAGATAGCCATCAGCTACCTGGACATGGTGCCAGTGGATTGGCATAAAAGAGAGCTTTCAATGGGCTGGGGAGAAAGAAACAAGAGAAATAGTCAGGCTCTGTTCTAATTGCTTCAGTATTAAAATAACTGCAAAGAGAGATGAGCATGAGTCATTTTCTTTGGGGCCAAATTTTTCTAATTTTGAGTCACGTTGAGCAATATCGTGCTGCCTGTTTGGTTCTGCAGAAATCAATGCAGTTCTCATCAAATATTATTCAGTGTTAATCAGAATATCTGCAACTGGCTTGTTGAGTTTGAGAGTGAATTTTGAAACTAGCTTGGGATGAAGAAATACATCATGGCATGGATAGAAGCCTTTTCTCCTTTCAGGGCTGGCATCAGAGAGGGTTCATATCTTGTTCCTACCTTTGCGCTTGCTTTCTAAACTTGCAGTCTATCTGCCAAGTTTTCGCATGATTTAGATCATCTTTCACAAAGAGCAATCCCTCCTCCTGCCCTGAGAAAGAGGCTTTGACACACCTGATTTTAAGACATTTTGGGAGAGGTGAAGTGTTGAAAGAGAAAACTAACTACTTTTTAAGAGAAACTTGGAATCTGTAGACTGTTAAGCATTTGCCATTCACAAGAATGTTGGAGGGGAAAAAAATAACATTGGTTATTTGGTTTATCATAAATATTTGTTGGAGTTCCAGTTCATGCTAGAGACAGGGAGACTATTTCTTCAGGTATGAGCTGAAGTAATTGCAGAGTCAATAGAAAACTAAGTGGCATTTACCAATAAAAAAGTAGCTACACTTGTCAATGTCACAAAAGAATTATGTCAAAAAAGGTCTTATTTCCTTCTTTATGATAACAACATTGATAAAGATCAGTGCTGGAATGATGTGTCCACTTCTGGGATCAATGCTATCTAAAGGCATTAGGAAAACAAAGAGACTGCAAGACCTCTTTGAGAGTTGGACAAAATCCTTTACTGTAACAGACCAGACAAGACAGATCTTAATAACTCGTTTGAAAAAGTACATTTAGAAAAGATCTGATTATAGTGCATAAATACTACCCTGGAAAGAAAACAACAGACAGGAAAGGCTACGCAATATGCAGAAGGAAGATTACAAGGATCAAGAGCTGAACCCTACGCAAAACTAATCTAAATTAAAAATTAGGCATCACTACTTAATTATGGGGAAAGATGTTAATTACTGGGAAAAAAAACTTTGGAAAGAATCTGATCACTTTACCCCACTGGATACCAATACAATAATGTGTTTCTTCTAAAGCCAAGGTGTTGACCGTGTAACAGGGTAACGGGATGAAGTCAACTGATGTATGATGCCAAGAAGGTAGGATTGGCCCTAGTAGTCAAAAACAGCTGTAAATAACAAGAATAAAAGTCTAGAAATCTGAAAAATGTGCTTAATAATTACTCTGCATCTTGATGGAATCCCCACTCTCCTGCACAAGTGCTGCTATTGAAATACCACAGTACTTAGGAGAAAAGTCATAGCCTGAAGGGCAATCTGCAGTAGTAATGCAATGCAGAAAAAAGCAAACAAAAATGTTTTGGTTGTCTTTACGCTTGAAGAAAATGTAAACAAGTTCCCAGATATTTTGCAGCGCTCGCCTTCAGAATAACAGAATAACAAATTTTAAAAGTTAAATAACTTGCATCCTGAAGCCTTCTCAATGAATTGATGCATCCGACTTATGGTTATTGATGGATGTACACAGGAATGAAATGTACTTCAAATAGAATCTGAGTCTTTCTAAAACTCAGGGAATTGAAAGAGGAAATTTAAGTTGACAGTTTTGACTATATGTGACAAGATGCAAAAGGAAATTACATGGAAAGTTGTTGCAGTGGGGTG